>JACBKR010001956.1:0-38337 GCA_014218235.1 Colocasia esculenta | reverse complement strand
GGAGGGATTTCCTCCTCCATCGACACGCCGGGGAGGATCCGGGGCCGCCGCCGACGTTCCCTCGCCCCGGTTGGCGTCGCCGGATCGATTTCTTGCGCCGCCGCGCCGCGCCTCAACTCCTTGCCCACCGCCGTCACCCTCCATCACCGGTCGTCAATGAGAGGGAGGAAGGAAGGAAGGAGGAGAGAGAGAGAGAAGGAAGAAAAAGGGTGGGCTTGACGGAGAGAAGAGAGAAGGGTTGAAGGGGAAGGCCGGAAGAAAGAGGAAATTGCCGGATAGAGGGAAGAAGGAAGAGAGGTTTGAAAGAAGGGAAAGGAGAAGGGCGCTCGGCCCGAATTCAAATTGTCCTGGGACCTGTGAACGCGGCAGGGTCTGTGTCGCCTTATGGCCAGGTAGCGACGGTGCCTATGTCGCCTTCACTTTCATGGTAGCGACCGTTGACCAGTCGCCTTCTGTATTGCGACATAACACCTGTCGCCTTCTTAAACCGGTGCAAAATTCCTAAAAATTCAATGCTCATTGCAATAAACCAATGTTTACATCAATAACATGTCTCACTCCCCTACATCAAGCGTCGAATCCACCAAGTCCCATCAAAACATCAAAAGAATAATCAAGTCTATCTCTCTAGCTCACGGTCCCCTCAGTGGCCGGATCTTTTCATGCTCCAGGAGGTACGCCTGGTATGTCTCCCGGTCCTCGTCAAGTCTCGGCGGGAGTGCATGGGTAGCGCACGCCCTCCACAAGGCCAGCGCGCTCCGCACAGCTTGCTCATCCTCCGGGTCCCCCAAGCGTCGCTTCTTCACAGGAGGTAGGTGCGATGGTGGAGGTACTCTCGTCCTTGGCTTCCCGATCTGTAGGTAGCACTGCTGTGGGTTGTAGAGTACGGTCGCCATGTTCCCGATGAGTTGCAAATCCAAGCCGCGTCCGAGTGGCAGTCGGATCTCCGCTCCACGAAGTGCCGCTATGCCCAAAGCAAGTGCTCCACTGGTAGGGTGCTGAAGTAAAGGCGCCATCATGCTCCTCGTCTTCTTGTCGGCCGTCCTGCATAAAACTTGTCCGAAAATTTGGCCGCACCGCCAATGAAATTCAATGGATGGCAACCGAAGATCCTACTATCGGTGGTGGGGTTGTCTGCCGGTTAAACTATCCTCACACCCAACCAACACTCACTAGGATCATAGAGCCGTAAAGGAAACCTCCCATGGAAGCCGAGGTGAGACCCGAGTAAAGGTACGCCAAGACGGCGTGAGAGAGTGAGAGTCCTCGCCATGCCCCACTAATGCACTGAGGCTAGCATAGTCTATGAGGTGATCCCCGGACGGGAAGAGCACCACCCCGCATAAGCATATGGCCACGGCCTTTGCGATTTCCCGGTGGTCCATGCTCTTATCTTGCTCTTGGATATGACCCACTTAGACAATGGTACTAGATGGATGAATTGTGGGCTAATTATGGTGTAGACATCCCCGGATCGGTCATGAACTCTCCGATAAAGCTTCGGGTTGATGGGCTCAATCGTATAGCTTATATTTTGCTCATCCCCCGGTTTTGTCTTAGGAAGAGCAAGGAAGGCTTCAACCTCCTCTAGAAGGACGGTCGCCTCAAATTTAGGGAAGATGAAGGTATGGGTTTGTGGGTGCCATATTCTATGAGGGCCGTGATGCTATGCCAATCAAAGAAATCTTATGGTAGTTGTGAGCCGCTATCAAAACCCCACCCAAACCCCACTCTCTCAAGAACCTAATGACATACATGGGTAAGGCTTTGATCATCGGGGCGATCCAAGTGAGCTTCGAGTAACGGCGAGAGCGGGGAAGAGCTAGAAGGAAGAAGAAAGGCAAAAGAAGAGGGTAAGGAGAAGAAGAACAGGAAATTGATGAACAAATTCGGAGTTAAAAGCATTGAAAATTCAAACATCACAAACTTACCTCTCTCACTTCCTCGCTCCGGCTCAGATGATTGGGGACGTCCGTCACCCTCATGAGAGCTTCGTACACCGTCGAGCACGCTTCGGACCTTCATAAGCCGTCTCCCCATCCATGGAAGCAAGAGGAGCTCTTCATGCCATGAGAGCTTGCAAAGCTTGAAGAAGAGAAGAGAGAGAGATGAGAGCTCCGAATTTGGCCTCTCCTCCCCTTTATTTATAGAGCTTAATACTCCTATTCATGTTAGGAAAGGGTAGGGAGACCCATTAGGAGTAGGACTTTGAGTGGGAAGCACTAGGAGTCCAAGTAGGGAACAAGTCCTAATCCCATGCTGAAAGCTTTTGAGCTCGGGCTGCAGAATGTGAAAGCGACGTATCGACCGTCGCCTTCAAGGTGGCGACAGGTCTTGTGTCGCCTTCTTCATTTAAGCATCGCGACAAGCCATATGTCGCCATTCCGACCAGTCTGTGCTGTCTTGCTTATTCTTCTGTGACTGTTCAGGATATTTGCACATATGCTTTGATATCATTGATTGGTGCATTGTATCATGTCTATCTTATTATTTTGATTATTGAAAATCCATAAAAATTAAGAAAATGCAGGAAAATCCATAAAAAATAGAAAATCCAGAAAATCAAAAGGTGTCCGTCAGGTAAGTCAGGTAAGTATCTCTAACCTTAATCCCTTCGCATTACTATATGGTATCTACGCTATTATATCAGCTCAAGGACCGGCTGGTTCCCGGTGTGTTTCAGGATCTGAGTTCCCCTTTATCAAAACGAGGATGATCTAGATGCACGCTGCTAATCGCTGGATAGGCCGTTGGGTGATATGACTCGGGGACGACGGATTCTCTCGCACGTCGGGGATGCGAAGTGTCCTGACCCTTGCTCGTATTGTCTAGCAATATTATCCTTGAATATTTGTTATTTTCTCTTTCTTTGCATTCGTTTTTATGATTTCCTTTTTATTTTAGCCCAGCATGCATCATGTAGGAATTTTGAGCTTCATGAATCATGATTGTCAAAGTCAGCTTCCCAATGATGTCCCAACACAGATCCTCGTTTCCAGACAAGAATTCCATTCCGAATTTGAAAGTTTTCCTCGAGCTTGTGCTCGGTTCAGTCCGCCGGTGATGGTTCCTATGCATGATTCCTCTCACCCCCATTCGTTATGACAGTCATCCCTTTGTCCCCGATCCGCTCATTAGTCGTGACCCGCTCGAAGGCCAGAGTCGAATCGACCCGCCGGGCAGTACCTATCCCCTAATGAACGAAACCTGCACGCTAAAGATAGCCAGGGTACCTCTTGAATCAGGAGGTTTATCATTCTTTTCTTTGATTTTCATTCATCCCTAATAGGAGCCATCCTTGCGTTCTGTTCCCAGCCATGTTCGAGGTCAGCAGGATATTCTGCTGCTTGCTGCTTATTCGTCTAGATGGGTGTCTCTTTACCTTAATGCTCGCTTTTCAGCTCATTCCGCTTCACTCCGCTACATCGCCGTTTCACGCCGCTTTCGCTCCATTTCCGCTCCACTCCCTTGCAAAGCAGCATCAAGGAGGGGCAATCTGTAGACACCCATTTCTGACCCACAAGTCGAGCAAAATCCCTTGTCGTATCATTGACGCCCATGTTGGCTCATCATCGTCAAGCTGGCTTTCTCCGATCATGACATCATTTCCATTAGTTCATCGCCCTAGAGGGCTCTTCCTGGTCAAATCAATTTCTTGCTATAACTCTCTGAGTATAAGTCCGATATTTCATCTTGAAGGCTGTGCATGGCTGTTTGGACGGCCAAACGTAGAAAAGGCCAGAAGGCGACAGGCCTTAAGTCGCCTTCCTAAAGATGACAGCCCCTATGTCGCGATCATAATTCTATATTTTAAATCCCTCAGAAAATCGAAAATGACTTGAAGCACTTTCTATATGAGGAAGGCGACATATCGAGCAGTCGCATTCAGAAGGCGACATAAAGGCCGTCGCGTTCAGGGCCTTAAACAGGAAACTCAATCCGAGGCTGATTTGGACCCATGCTATTGATGGTAATTGCTTCTTTTGGACGTCCAAATCAAGTCCAAATCCTTTCAAATTTGGAGCAGACCTTCTAACATGTCCTTTCCGAGTTCCAATGGCCCTTGCACAGCCATACTTGCCCTAGTCGGACTCTTGCCCATTATTCCTCTCAGACCCGAGTTGGGAATAATCACCCATAAAAACCTTATTTCTCCACCTTTTTGGGCAAGGCCGGAGCCATTAGTTCGGGAATCCAGAGAGCTTCATCTTCCAAGAAGAGCGTTCCTTCAGACGACTTAGAAGAGCCCCCCAGGGCGTTTTCCCACCGGCTATCCAATCTCCTCTCCCTTTTCTCTTATTTCATCAATTTCATGCATACATAGTTCGTTTTTCCTTCTAGTTTAGCATTAGATCACGAAACACACACCCATCTTTACACCCCCAGGGGTTTAAAAGCCCCAATCCTGTGAGTCCCCCCATAATAGTTCATGCACATGCACTTTTCATTGAATAGATCCATTGCACACGAGTTCTAATGGGTTTATTTGTGTTTGAATCATCTTGGCAGGTTTTGAAGGTTAGAACGAAGTGAGGCTCCTGTCCCTTGGCCGGCTGAGGAGCAGGAAGACGAGAATCCACAACTCCGTCCCTCTGAAGAGAAGGCGACACTGCCACTGTCACGTTCAAGAAGGCGCCTTTGCCTCTGTCGCGTTCAGGAGAAAGGAAGGCGACGCTGCATCTGTCGCTTTACCAGGTACGCCTTTCCTTCACCCTTTCTTTCCAAGGTAGTCAGCCCTCCACGTCTACATCTCCGAGGCGATTACTCTGGTGGCGATCACGGTCAGTTCTCAATCCCTATACTCATAATTTTAAATCAAAAGGGGATACCAATCCCGTGATTACACAGGTTCACGAGCCAGGAAAAGGCCCGTACCTGGCCCTGGCTCGGGAATGCTGGGATTTCCTGCATGGGGGTGGGGGTTTTGTAAGAATGCTGATTGGGGCATTTTTAGCCCAGGATAAAAAAGGATTAATCATTGCCTACCTCCCCGTCGGCCAGACGCGTACTCAAGTGTCCCGGAACTTCGCTCAGAACTCCGGGATTCGCGCCTGTGGATTGTCCAGTCGATGAGAGGCCATGTTGCTGCATTTTTCGGTCTCTCAGCTCTCTGGTTCGCAGCAGGAGCAGGGAGAGATGGAGGTAGGAGATGGTAGAGTCCTTATGGACTCCCATCACCTATTTTTTCGGCCTGATCCGCTGTCAGGTAGACGTCCTGATCGGTGGACGTCGGTGGATTGTTAGCGGCAACCTTGGTGGACGTTAACATGTGTACTAGCGGCCATCGATGTGGACGTTTACTCCCCGGATACTTTCAAATGTCTTATTCTTTATATGGTCATTACCCTTCATCCTTTATCTTGTGCTTCAAGTTGTTTTGCAGATATCCTAAGCACAGGCTGCGCTTCAAAAATTCGGAACGCTCATGCGACCTTGAGCGTCACAGGTATGTCTAACATAGGACCCCACCAGAGGCGAATAACTTGGCGACCGTGAACCCTGAGTTCCCCTTCACCAAAAACCATGATGGGTTTGCGATCTCTCAGTTATTCGTATGGCCTTTAGAATTTTCCTCTGGTGCTAACTTGTATTTTTAGATAGGCAACCCACACCAGCATGCATCTTCACTGCTAACATTCTCTTACTAACGCTAAAAAAAAAATGATGTTTTCCTCGATCATATGATTGCTCCATGGCTCCCCCAGCTCAGGTAGCCTACTGGGTCCGCCCTTCATGACTATCCAAGTTGATATCGGGTCTTTGTTGCCACCTTCTCCACTTGTCCCACCGTGTTTTTCACAAATGATCATTCCAGCCTTATTGAGTTCATTTGAGCCTTCGCCAGCCGCGAGCATAATTCCGGACTTCAGGCTTTCTAAGCATGTGATTCCAGTTAGAATCTTTTGATAATCCTTTGAGAGATCAACCAACTCCTCGTCTCCATGACCTCCTAAATTCAGGATTGACGTCCTGATTAGGCCAGTGAGCCCCCGAGCTCCGGTTATGAGACCCTCCTGATTCAACCGTCATATTACAACTCCTTTGACTCAGACACGCCAGAAACTAGTCAAAGTTCGACACGGCCATGCCAGGGACCCTGCCGTTGGGTCGCAGTTGTAGTTACACGGGTAGATCACCCTTTTTCTTACCCCTATTTGTCTCTCAAACGGTACGTCATTTGTTTCTAGCCTGACTCTTTCGTTTGGTTCGCTAGAATTTCTATCCTCGGAGATGGCCCTTCCATTAAATCTTCGCGTCCGTTGTTTACCGAGACACCAACCTTTCAGTCCGCTCTGCTCCATTGCAAGGCCGGATGTCTCGGAGGGGCATTTGTAGACGCAAGATTTGGCCATCTCCTGCAAGGCTCTGTTAGCCCATTAAGCCTCGTTTGACCATTTGTTGACCAGCCTCGGATACCAGTAGACGGCAGCATCGATGGCCGCCGACTACTGGTTGACGGAAATACCCCTTGACGTTGACCCATCCTGACGTCCACATCCATGGACGTCTGCATGGTGTTGGCGGCAGGATCCCTTGACGTCTATATCGTTTACCTGGTCTGCGCAACTAACCCGAGAATATAGCCCACTAGCGCCTTTCTCTCGCCCATGCACCGCATGGGACCGTTCCCAACGGGCATTTGGGCCACCTTGGCACTCCCTTGACCCAGTAAAAATCCCATGTGGCCTCCCCCCATTGCTTGGAGCCTTTACACTAGGATTGCCAAGTGTGCAAGTGTGTTTCTTCACACTTGAGCATCCAAGGCCTCTGAACTCCGACCCCACTGCCTATATATCAGTCCCTAGGGTCCTCAAAGTAGGGGGGGAGAGGCTGGACGTCCACATGCTGAAGCTTTGAGAGAAGAGAGAGAAAATCTTACCTAACCTTCCACCACTCATCCTCTTCACTCTCTACACTTGGGACGTCCAGGAGGGTTGCCTTGGAGTTGGAGGAGCCCTTGCAAGGAGCTACAACATCAACAACGAGATCTTCTCCCTCCTTCCCTCTCTCTTTCCTTTTACTCTTTAGCATTCTTGCATCTCACACACAACTTTCCACTCACCCTAGGCACGTAGGTCATCCTCCTACACACCTAGAAAGGGGTTTCCCAACCAAAAACAGAGAGAAGAAGGGTGGTCATAGCACTTGGCCACCCCTCTTCTCAAGTCCGCAACCGGTACGGGACTCTCCTTTTGGGCTTGTCACATTTCGTTTTGAGCATCTACCGCACTTGTTAGAGTCTAATAGAGTCTTTTTCTGTGGCAGGAACGATCTGTAGAAGACCGCGGGGCTCTTCTCCCTTGGCCGGCCGAAGGAGGAGAAGACGAAGTCCCGTCTCCATCCGCTGCGCGAGGCGACTACTCCAACGCGACCACATCACTCCTTGGGCACAGGTAAGGCCCTGGCGATCACCAACTCCCCTTCGTTTCGCTTGTTTGCTTCGTTTTCCTTCTAGTCAATTCAGTCAACCGGAGGGTCAACGTGGTCAACCGGCGACCCCTTCATCGCCAACGAGAGTCCGGCGGCATCCGCGAGCACCCGAGGGATCCAGGGACGGTGCGGAAACGAACCGTCTACAAGCTGCATGAAACTCGAGAAGAACGGAAAAGTCCAGATCTTGTGCAAAGTTTAGGAAAAACACTTGATACTCTTTACATGAACTAAAATTAGGAAAAATAAAGACACATAAGTACAGACTTAAAGGACTTTCAAATGATATACTCTATGTTAAGTTGTGCCCGAGATTACGTACCTTTGGTTGCTTCTAACTTAGGGTTCCTACAGGTTGAAGTAGATGCTAAAGGATGAAGGATCCTCGAAACCTTGCTACTAGCTCTTCCTACTTGCTTCTAGAAATTCTTCCCACATTCAGCAATGAAGAGAAGTCTAGGGTGGGCTATGGGGGTCTTATGATAATGTCATAGCATCGTGATGGTGAATTTTCCTAGTTTGTAGTTTCCTAAACTCTTGGTAAGAGTCCTACTAGTTTCAGAACTTCCATAGGAGTCGTTTCCGTAACAGGTCTGTTCCTATTGGTTTGTTTTAGGAAACAAATTTGGACTCCCTGTTGGACACAGTTTTTAATCATGGTTTAGGGTCAATACTTCCCATATTTATCTTAACTAACCCCCTTTATTATGGGTATATAATTAACACAAATTTTTACAAATTGGTAATGACCGGTACTTTGTCATGTACAAAGTCGTACATGATTTGATCTTGATCAGTCGAAGCCTAACTTCGTCATAGACAAAGTCCCACTTCGTCATGAATGATTTGATCTTGATCCATCAAACCTTAACTTCATCATATACGAAGTCTACTTCATCTTATATGAAGTTTTTTTTTTAATAAAAATGGTCCTCAGGGCCTTAAAACTAGGAGAGTGCACCCTCCCCAGAAGGGGAGAATGGACCACTCCACGAGCGAGATCACCTGGGCCAAAAAATATATGGGTAAAGATAAGGATACAAGTGCAAAGGGGCATACCCCCGTCAGACCAATCTAACATTCATAAGACCAGATCTATCCATTACCACGGCCCCTTACAAGGATGTGGAAGACTATGAGCACCCCAGAAGACTTCATTTTGCATTGATACAATAGCATGATTGGCAAGCTGGTCCGCCACCTGGTTTGTTTCAAGAAATACATGAGAAATAATACTGAAATCATCATGCAACAAGCTCCTCACAATTCACCACCACCTGTAGGTATGCCAAGAGATACACTTACTCTGCCGGAACGAGTTGACAAGAGATAAAGAGTCTGAATAGATAGCAAAAAGTCAAAATCCTAACAACCTCACCAGACGAAGGCCATCGCATAATGCACGGGTTTCAGCTATCAGACTGTTACCTACCCCGTAGAAATTAGCAAAGGCAACCTGAACATTGCCATGAATATCCCAGATACAACACCTCCACACACAACTCCTTGGATTACCTTTAGAAGCCCCGTCAACATTTAAGCAAAAGTTATCAATAGGAGGAATCCAGCGGACCAGTTTCAGCTGCTTAGAAGAAAATTGGGGAGCAAAACCATAATACTGGAGAATTTTATGTTCAATCGGGTAGGAGTAGTATTGAAGGAGGTCTTGTGGAGAGAAAAATAGATGTTAAGTTAATGCTTCTTATGATATCACCTGCCCAATATTTTTAGCATTATACCTCGCTGCACATCTGCCCTTCCATAGCTCCCATAACATGAGCAGTAAACAGTAAAGGGATATGAATCCAAAAGGAGAGTGAATATTTGAGTGTTGAATAAAACTCCATATCCTGGCAGTAATGTGACTGTGAAGATGGAATCTGTTACTTATAAGAGGGAGGAACCAGCGCCACAGCTCACAGCAATATCACTATTAATAAACATGTGATTAAGGTCCTCAACCTGAGGAGTGGTACAATAGTGGCATCTACAAACCATAGGGATTCCACAGTATGAAATTCTACTATCACAAGAACCGCTCAATTTAGGATCTTCCAACAAAGCATGATGCTCTAGGATAAAAGGAGTGCTGCCAGATCTTCATAATAGCAGAACGGCGAACCCCAACATCTCTGACCAAGATATAAGCAGAGCTGGTAGTGAAAGAGCCACTAGAGGCAGTAGCCCAAACACACTTGTCCTCCTCATCAGTCAGCTGCAAACCTTGAAAAAATGCACCAGGTAACACTGACCTCAAAGGATGGGAAGCATCGCGAACCACCTCTTGCAAAGAGATACCCTCACCCTCAAAAGAGCCTTGAAGCATACCAGACAGCAGTTGGTCACCCATCCAATATCCTTCAAGATGTCAATCCCGTCACCCTTACCATGAATCCATCTCATATTGTTTTGAATAATTGTGTTCACAGCCATGCAGACATGCTTAGGCATACCAGGAATGTGATCATAATTGTTAGATTGAAATCACCTTCTAGCATACATAGCCCATAAGGAGCTGCCATGACGGATATTCCACAGTTGCTTCACTGCCAGGGACATTTGGACATGATGCAGATTGCGAACTCCTAAACCTCCTTCAACTTTAGGATGTTGAATTGCATGCCATGCAACCCTATGATGATGACGAGAACCATCCGCACCATTCCAGAAAAAGGCTACTGAAGACCTCTCATTGTAAGAAATTACTGATTTCGGAATAAAGGAAGCAGCGGCCAGGTAAAAAGGGAGATTAAATAACTGAATTGATCAAGGTGACCCGACTAGCTTGAGAGATTAAATTGGATTTCCAGCTTTCCAACTTGGCATTAACTTTATCTATAAGAGTCTTGTAATCAGCGGTCAGAACCTTCCCTAATCTCAGCGGGACACCCAAATAAAGAAGCGGACCACTCTACCTCATGTAACCTGTAGCCTCCTTGATTCTATGAATGGAAAGAGGAGAAGCATTCCCAGAGACCATAAAGGAGCTCTTGCAGGAGTTGATAGTTTGACCTGAGGACTGAGCATACTTATTAAGAAACTGCATAAGGCACTTTACATTATGAATACTACCATTGAGGAATATAAGAGTACCATCTGCATAGAGAAGATGGGAAGGGGGCGGGCATCCTCTGGGGTGAGAATACCAGTAGAAACCGTCCTTCAGACCTCTACTCACAGCTTCTTCCATAATTATGAAGACGTAGGAGCAAGTGGATCCCCTTGTCTCAAACCTCTTGTGGATTTAAGGTAACCAGCAGAAGAGCCATTAACCAAGATCGAAAACCAGCAATTGGACAACATCATGCCAATATAAGAAACAACCTTGAAGAGAAGCCAAACTTCTTAAGAACAAAGAATAGGAAGTCCCATTCAACACTGTCATAGGCCTTCCTAATGTCCAACTTGGAGATAGCATTACCCCCTCTTACATTCCGGCAAATATCACGAACAAGTTGCCTGGACAAAGACACATTATCCAGGATGAACCTCCCTTTCACAAAAGCACATTGTTCTTCAGAGATAATACCGGGGAGAATGGCAACCACCTGTCACATAAAATTCTAGAGACAATTTTAAACAAAAATTGCATAAGCTAACAGGTCCAAAATCATTGAAGGTAGCAGGGTGAGGCTTCTTTGGGATAAGGGCAATAAGAGTAGGAGTCACCCCTCTAGGAAAAGAGTGGCCCTGGAAAAAAACCAATCACTGCAGCAAAAAAAATCATATTGAACAATATCAGCATGTGGTGAAGAAAATGTCAGTGAAGCCATCCGACCCTGGGGAACTATTCCCATTTAAACCCAGACCACATTCTTGACTATCTCCATACTCGGGGAAGCACAAAGGGAGGTATTCTGGTCATCAGAAATAAGAGAAGGAATAACTTGAAGGAGAGCATCATCAATCGTATGAGCAGAAAATTGCATAAGATTCTCAAAAAATGAGCTGCCTCATCACGAATAACCTCCTGCTCCTCAGTCCAAGTGCCATTAATTTGGAGCCGCTGAATTCTATTCCATCTTCTGTTACCTTGAACAATAGCATGATAAAAGGCAGAATTCCTATCACCTTTATCCAACCAGTCCATGCGAGCTTTTGAGCCCAGAAGATCCCCATGCAATGCAACACCTTTCTAAGGCTTGTAGTCGCCTCCCCCAGAGCAGATCTATTTCTTGGAGTAGGGTTATTATCAAATTGTCTTGCTTAGCTCTGACCTCATCCTCCAGTCTAAGCACATTGCCATCAACATTGCCAAACACACTTTTATTCTATAGACGCAAAGCCTTCTTAACCACCTTAAGCTTCAGAAATAAGGTGGTAAAAGGATTAGGATGCCAATCAACATCCACATTCCACACCATTTTGACAGTATCTAGAAAAGAACAATGGGAGGGCCACATTGCCTGGAAAGTGAATCTGGCTAGGGAATTGAATCTGCCTCATGGTTTGGTCGTGATCAGTCAAGCTTATCTTCGTCATATCCGAAGTCTAACTTCGTCATATACAATTTGGTCATAACCGGTCAAAGCTAACTTCGTCATATCCAAGTCTGATCATCATATACGAACTCCACTTCGTCATATATGAAGTTATATACGATTTGGTCATGGTCAGTCGAAGCTTAACTTCATCATATCTGAAGTCTAACTTCGCCATATATGATTTGGTCAGAATCGGTCGAAGCTAACTTGTCATATCCGAAGTCCAACTTCGTCATATACGAAGTGATACATGATTTGGTCATAATCTGTCAAAGCTTAACTTTGTCATATCCGAAGTCTAACTTCATCATATACGAAGTCCACTTCGACTGAAAACATTATATCTTGGCTAGTCGAATTGATACATCGATTATCCTTCACATTGATTGCTGACCAACATCGATTATCCTTAAACATCGATTGCTAACTAACATTGATTGTCCTTAATCATCGATTGCTAACTAACATTGATTGTCCTTAAACATCAATTGCTAACTAACATCGATTGTCCTTAAACACCATTCCTAACTAACATCGATTGCTCCTTTAAATATTGATTGTGGACCAATATCGATTGTCCTTAAACATCGATTGCTAACTAACATCTATCGCTCCTTTAAACATCGATTGCAGACCAAGATCGATTGTTGGCTGTTTTATCCATTGCTCTATCATTGGGTGTGCTTTAATCAAAACTCTCACAAATTTATTATTATATTATTATTCCTATTTACTTAGGAGTTAGAAATCCAAGTTATTACAGTTGATCTTACAATCTGTGGTCTTCAACATCCTTTCACTCTCTTATATATAAGGTTCCCTTTTCATTTCCAATCACCCTATTCAAAACCACTTCGATCCTCTTATCGTCTTTTGGTTATCGTGCCGTCTTTAACTCCGATGAAACCCTTGCTGTGATCCTATCGATTTCATCAATTTTTTGAAGAAAGATTGGATCTTTGACCTTATTTGAATCATTTCATACTTCCTTGAAATCTTTCAAAGTCATTTCCATCGTATTTGTCTATATGACCTCCTTTAGGGCTCTAGATGCCTTCTTCTTTACTTCAGAGCAATTCCAGAGGCTATCCTTCGCCAAAGCCTCCATTTGTCCTAGAAAAGTAGTAGATTTTTCCCAGTTGACTGGGTAGTTGAGTTCAGTAGCAGATACCTTGAAAGCCATGGGTTGGATAAAACTGTGCAAGATTAAGGAGCCAACATTTGAAGATGCAGTAAAAGCATTTTATGTGACTCTATCAGTTTCTACATATGTGTCTTTGGAAGGCTTTGTCAAAGGCAAGAAAATTACAGTTTCTGAACCTATCTGGAAAAGAAATTTAGATTGCCCTACCTCTAGCCACAGGCCAATTGAAGTAGTACCTCTAGATAAGCAAAGATTGGGCATATTTGGTAGCACAAGGAGTACTCACAAAAAGGGCTTCTCATCAATCAACTCTCTGCTGAGAAGAGACTCCACCATGCTATCATTACTACAATTGTGATGCTAAGAGTAGAAACCCACTCTTCCATCATAGCCAGAGATGGAAACTTGCTCTTCTGGGCTATTCAAAAGCATCAGATAGTTTGACCTCTGTAATCATAGAGAGAATGACAAGGTCCATGTTCTTAAATGAATCTCTTCCTTATGGACCATTGTCGATAGTTTTATTCAAAAGAAACTCTATGGATTTGGAAAAAGAAATAGCAACCCCAGTCAAGAGAAAAACTGGGCTATTCACTCTTCATAGAAGTCACTACTCTTTAGAGGATAAAGCCCAAAATCTGTGGATCAAAGATTCAGTACTAGACTGCACACATGAACTTTTTCATGATGGATGTAGGGTACACCCTCTATTGCCCCTCAATCTCAACTAGTGGAAAATAGAAGAGAAGAAGTTGCTCCTGTTGTAGATGAACAAAAAGGGACCCTCTGTTGAACCAGAAATCCTTGAAGAAACAATTGCAAGTAATCAGGGATATTAAAGGAAAGTCAGTTGTACATGCAAAAGCTCCTCCAAGTCCTATTAATCATGACCTTTTACGGAGGAAGCTTGCCATCATGTCTCTCCACCACTTGTGGAGACCCAGCCAAGATCTCAGGGGGAGACAAGTAGGACCATGGATGATGTGTTTGAATTGGTTCTTAAGCAACAAGAAATGCTCAGTGTACTACAGATGCAAATCCATCAAGTGGATGTCAATTTGACTTTATATCTTCTGAGATTCAGCAGTTGAGAGAACTATTTCTTCAGTTTGTGTGTAGTCAAGGCAAGAGTAGTACCCCTATGATAGCCACAACACCAACTACAGAGGCAATGGCGAAAAAAGAGCTGTACCAGAGGCAGAACAAACCAGTAGTAGGCACATTAGAAACAATAACAGAGCTGGCAGCAGGGCAGCGAGCAGAGCAGATACTAGCAGCATTAGAAGAATAGACAGCAGAGGGAGAGGCAACTACCACAGCTCAACAACAATTAGATTTAGCTCCCTCTCCCTTAGGATCTCATGCAAAGGTGTTCACAAGGAGAGTTAAAAGGAAATTGGTCAACTTATGATCCATTCTCTTTCCTACCTCCCAATCAACACCTTCTTCTGATCTGATCCTTATCTACTCCCATGCCTACCGCACAACCAGCCACTCTATTCCTTTTTTCCTAAAAAATATACCATTAGTCAAGAACTTTAGTCCTCCTAGAACTTCACCATTTACCACCCTCCTTTTTCTCATCTCCCCGCTCATCTACTCCTACTCCTGACCTTAGTACTCAACCTTAGCTAAAGTAGTGCCTAGTGAAGAGCTTCCCTCACAGGTTGGGCAGAAGAAAAAAGGAAAAGATATTAGAAAAGATTTTCCTCCATTCTAATATGCTTTTATCTATCATTCTAGGAGGAACTTTACTTTATTTGAAGAATTTGTGAAGATCAAGGTATTTTTGGAAGTCCATAGATGCCTAACTATAAACTAGAAGACTGGGCACCTCTCTTGATCAAAACTAAGGAATTCCCTCTAGATGCCTTAAATGCCATTATCCATTCCAGTCACAGTCTTTGTGCTAAGGAATTTCTTAGAGTCTACCCTAGTGAAGTAACCAAGTATAGAGAAGCCAGAGCAGGAGGCACTAGTCCTATTGTTATGCAATTATTTTTCTAAAAATGTTTGCTTACTATTATGTTTGCTTACTGTTTTTGCTTATGACAAACTCATTTTTACTTAAAAAATTCATTTAATTATAACACACTTTATTTAGTATTTTAATTGATGTGTTAAACCAAAGGCATGAATTTATTATACTGTATCATCTTTATCTTGCAGATGGTGTCGACACATAAAGCACTGGTGTCGACACACATACTCTTTATCATGCAGCTGGTGTCGACACACAAAGCACTGGTGTTGACACACACACACTCTTTGTTGGATAGTTTGTGTCGATTCACAAAGCATAAGTGTCGACACATATCTTCACATAAGCAAAATGTTTCTAAGTCCACAATGTATACATATATCATACTGACTCTGACTCTTGAAAAGTCGAAGTATGATACCCACTCTGACTTCTGAAAAGTCGAAGTATGGTATCAACTCCGACATCTCTACAGTCGAAGTATCCTCATCTAAATCTAATTTTTTTCTAAGTCCACATTGACTAGTATATGTACCATTCTACTCTGACTCTTTAAAAGCTGAAGTATGATACCTACTCCGACTTTGCTATAGTCGAAGTCTTCATAATCGTTCTCACATTGATTACTACTTTGATGTTACTCCGACTATTATAAAGTCGAAGTATGGTATCAACTGTTGAACAACTGGAGTAGTACTTTGACTCCTGGAAAGTTGAAGTAAGGTATCGACTTCTAGTATCAATGATACTTAGATGTTTTCATGGTTATTATTATTTTTGAAAAATTGATAATGTATTATTACTATGATTATTTTTATTCCTTATGGAATCATTTAATGAACAAGATGAACATGGATCTACATTGTAATATTCTCTATGTCGTTTGAACAATAATCTATCAAATGAGCATTGTACTTCTCTAATATCTTTTTGTTTAATATTTCCTATCATAAATATCTCTCAAGTTCATTCTCATAGTTTATTCTTTTAAGATAACTACGTGTCTTATAAAGAAACTTGTAAGTGTCCTTTAGAATGTCAGGTTTCCAGATTTTAAGGAAAAGCTCTTTTGCAGCAGTACTGCACCTCAAGCAGGTGACCATAACTTCTTGAATGCTCACCTAACTCTGTACTGGTCAAAGGACAGACTTTCTATGGAACTGATAGGTATCTATTAGAAACTACTTGTCTCCTACTTTTCATTATTATTATATATATATCACAAAACTAACCTCGAGAAAAGAAAAGACATAGTATGGTGTTTGCAGATATTCAGGAAAGCTGAAATAGAACCGTGCAACTACATTCATAGCATAGAAGCCATTGAGACTCAAAAGACAGAAAGCAAGCAATCTCAAACTGAATGATGAACTGATGATGGACATCTCAGTAGTTTCAAGTCTCAAGACCCAACGTTCAAATTCAAACGGCCACTTTCAAATGGGAAGTTGAAGTCTCTAAAGACTATATATGAAGCTGAAGTTTGAAAGATATACAATAAGATACACATACATACACATAGACACAGACATATACACGATTACATACTTTAGAGAGAAAAGAGAGAAGCTCACAAGATCTGAAGAGAGCCTGCTACTCAAGCTTCGACTTCCTGCTCTCTTGCTTTCAGAAGTTCTTGGGTGGCATTTTGTATTCTAGATCTTCTCAGTCCACCCTCTTAGAGTCAGAAAGAATTAGAGCAGTCATTCTTACTTGTTATCTCTTTACTGATCTCCTGTGTTTGCTCATTCTTTGAGTAGACACACTGTGTTATTTTCAGTGTTGTAACCAACAAGGGTTTGTTTCCAGTAGTACCCCTCTGTGAACGGTAGACTTATAGTGGTAGGTGGTTGTAATACCCCTTTGTAAAGGGAAGACTTGTTTGGGAGCAAGTGGGTTGTAATACCTCTCAGGTTGAGAGAAGGCCAAGTGTTCTTGGAAGTTAGTGAAAATCCCAAGGGGTTCTTGGGGACTGGATATAGGACTCCTAATTGATAGGAGGTCTGAACCAGGATAAATTCTTTGTGCACTTTGTGTGATTGTTTCTGCCTAGTTTACACTTGTTTCACACACACTACACTAAGTACTAACAATACTATTTAGTGTTATCTATTTTCAATAAATTTTTAAAGTGTAAGAAGTCCTATTCACCCCCCTCTAGGACATCTAAAGCTCCATCTCAATCCAACAAGGGGTATCAAAGCAAGGTCTTCCCAGAAGAATCGAAAGATTTGAGAAGAGATAGCAGCTGAAGCTCACAACTATGAAGGATAGTCTGTATCAAGACCACCATTCTTTCATGGTGAAGATTTTCAATATTGGAATATGCGAATGGAATGCTTCATTCGAGGCACAAACTATGATCTATCGTAGGTAATAGAGGAAGCTGACTATGCTATACTTGCTAATGGTACCTCTACATTATCTATAGCTAATAAAAAGAATATGTCTCTAAATTATTTTGGAATTTTGTCTTAATGTTGATGGGGCTTCCAAAGGTTATTCTGGAGAGTGTGGCGGTGGTGGGTGCATTCGGGACAACAAGGGTTATGTGAGGGTTGCGTTCTCTCATTTTATGGTGTTGGTGATAGTATGATAGCTGAGGTCCGTGCGATCTGTGATGGGTTCCATCTTGCAGTTGCACATGCCCTTCCACTGACTAAGGTGTATTCAGACTCTTAGGTTCTTGTTCATTCTTTTATTAACAACAAACCTCCGTCCTGGAGCTGTTATAGGTGGTGGCGGGATGCTAAGGCTTTAATCCAGAGTGGTACAACGCAGTTATCTCATCTCTACATGGAGGCTAACCAAGTGGCAGATTCATTAGCTTCACATGCTTGCAGTTCCAAATGCAATGATATTTTCCTGGGTTCTCATAATTTACCTTTTAATCCTAAGCAGGTTCATACTGCCTTGTCAATGATATGGAACGTCAAATGTTTTGCATGGGGATTCCACGTTGCATGGCAGAAACGACGTTGAGGACACGACCATTATACTAAAAGTCCCAAGTACTGGTTCTGAGGAGGAAGAAGGTATGATCTTCTCCTAAGATGCGATTTCCAAAAATCAAGATCCTGAAATGCTGATAAGAAAAGTTTCTGATTTGGCTGCTAAAGAAAATATTTTCATGCCTACTATCGATCCTAAAGATGGAAGGCTTGGCAGGGAAAGAGGTATTTGTACCAGATCTAAGGCCAAGGCTGTGGGGCTCCCTAATGGCTACGATTCCTCATGACTAGCCCTATTTTATATTGGAACATCAGAGGCGTATCTAACACCGCCTCCAAGAGTGCCCTATGTAGACATGTCAAGAAATACCAAGTAGACATTGTAGCTATAGCTGAGCCCAAAGTCTCCTTTCTCCGGGCCAAGAGGGTGTGTTCCTATCTCAAGATGGACTCGGTTGTTGGTAACAATGGTGATAGCTCCACTATATGGGTCTGTTGGCGAAGTAATAATATTCAAGTTGTTAACTCTTCTGACCAACATATCACTCTGGATATTCAGTCGAACAATAACACTCATTATTATATCACTGTGGTGTATGGCTCCTGCAGATTTGACAGAAGAAGAATACTGTATGATGAGATCATCAATTTGTCTAGCAGTATCTCTATTCCTTGGATAGTAGGAGGAGATTTTAACTGTGTTTCGGCACCCTCAGAGAAAAAGGGTGGCAATCCTCCCAGGCTTCAGGCGATGGTCGGCTTTAATGCATGCATGTCTGCCTCCTTTTTGATTGATGCTGGGTATAGTGGACCACCTTTCACCTGGTCTAATAACCGCACTGGCCTTGCGGCTGTTAAATCCAGATTAGTTAGATTCTTCATTAACAATCAATGGGAAGATGCTTTCCCTGGTTTTCAGATTACTCACTTGTTAAGAGGGCCCTCTGATCATGCGCCGTTGTTAGCCTCCTACATCCCCACTATCAGGGGCCCCGCTAGATTTACTTTTCAATCTATGTGGACTGATCATGATACATTTCTTTGCACAGTTGATAATGCTTGGAAGTCGAGTAATGCTGGCCACAATAATCCTTGGGTTAATCTCCATCTCAAGCTTAAGGCTACTAAAGGTGCCCTTTGGTTCTGGAAGAAAAAACATTTGGTAACATTCATGACAACCTGTCCATGCAGGAAAAAGAGGTGTCCATTAGGCAACAAGAATTTGATACGAATCCCACACTGAGAACAGATCTGAATTGGGGGCAGCTAATGCTAATCTTAGAAAAGCAATGAAGCGTGTTGAGAGATTTTGGGCTCAAAAAGCTCGCATAAACTGGCTGGATGATGGCGACAAGAACACATCCTTTTATCATGCTGTGGCTAATGTTAATAGAAGAAGGAATTATATCGCCAGACTTCACGTCAATGGTCAGTGGTGTGACAACCAAGAAATCCTTGCCAAGGAGGCTGCTGGTTTCTTTTAAAATCTGCTGCAAAAAACTGACCGTGTGATCAATGAAAATATACTTAGTGTTATCCCTTCTATCATATCTGATGATCATAACAATGTCTTGTGTGCTATACCTGATATGGAGGAAGTTAGGCTGGCCGTGAGGAACCTTAATGGGGCGAGCTCTCTTGGACCTGATGGATTCACAGGGTCTTTCTTTACTACTTGTTGGGATATTGTGGGAGGAGATGTGTATGCGGCTGTCAAGGGTTTTTTCCAGGGGTACTCCTTTGTTAAAGGTATCTCCTCCACTCTGATTGCCCTCATTCCGAAGAAGGCCCATCCCACTTCTTTCAATGATTTTAGACCTGTTAGTCTGTGTAATTTCTGCAACAAGATTGTCTAAAAAATTATTAGTGACAGACTCACTCCTATTCTGCCAAGCATTATTTCAGAAGAGCAGGGGGCCTTCGTTAAAGGCAGATTTATTCTAGACAATGTTACTATGGCTAAACTGATGGTTAAAGATATTGGCCGCAAGGTTCGAGGCAATAACGTCATCTTCAAGTTGGATATAAAAAAGGCTTATGACAGTGTAGAGTGGGACTTTCTTTTCCAAGTCCTCAAAAAATTTGGGTTCTCTTCCAGATTTATTTCTCTTATTGGCATGATTGTTTCCAATTGTTGGTTCTCCGTTCTTTTCAATGGCTACCATGATGGTTTCTTTAAATCTACCAGGGGTCTTCGTCAAGGAGATCCTTTAGCTCCAGCACTTTTTATTATTATGGAAGAAGTTATCAGCAGAGGAATTAAGAACATGGTCACTTCTGGTCTCCTAACACCTTACGCTGGTCCTAGGGGCTGTATTCCTCCTTCTCACCTCCTCTACGCCAATGACACTTTGGTCTTATTAAATGGCAACATCAGAAACATCAATCGGTTGATGGAATTTCTCCAAGTGTATGCCAAGTCCTCGGGTCAGCAAATCAACCCAGCAAAAAGCAGCTTTATGATATCTCAGAAGGCTCCTGCTTCTACCATCTCTAGAATCCACCGAGCCATAGGTTTTACTAGGTAAAGCGGATGCCTCTCCTACCTTGGCGTTCCTCTCAAAGCTGGGCGATTTCTCACTGCTGACTTTAAATTCCTTATTGATAAAGTTAATGGGAAGCTCAATATTTGGAAATCAAAACTTTTATCCCAAGCTGGCAGACTCACCTTAATAAACTCGGTCATCTCTTCTCTGCCAGTCTATCTTGCAGCGGCATCTTACATCCTGAAATCTATCATCAACTATTTTGTTAAGATATCTACTGCATTCTTCTGGAATGGTCCTAATGGCTCTCATCGCCACCACTGGGTGCCTTGGGCTTCTATCCATCGGCCCATCATGGAGGGGGGCTTGGTGTCCGCAGCTTGCACCATGTTCAGCTCTCGTTAGCTGTCAAGCAACTTTGGAATGTTAAATAGGGATCCTCTTTATGGGCCAATTATGCTAGAAAGAGGTATGAGATGTTGAAGAAGGACATTATTCCCGGGATGCGAGTCTTTGTTTATAGAAGCTGAGAAAATTCTAACTGACAACAACAGATGGGTGCATGGAAATGGCAATGATATTGATATTCTTCATGATATCTGGATTGGAGATAGACCCCTGAGTGATCCATCAATATTTCTGGAGACCATAGTCAAATATCTGACACTTGAGTGAGGTTTGTTCTAATGCAAATCACAACTTGCGTTCTATTATTCTCCAGACTATATTGGATGGCGTTATCTTACTGAAGATGTGGATAAGTGTATGTGGGCTGCCTCCCCTAATGGTTCCTTCACCACCCATTCTTCTTATAACCTCACCCGCCCTACTGGAGTTCATAGAGCTGCTCTTTCTAAAATTTGGCACAAATCTTTTAACCACAGGGCCTCCTTATTCTCATGGAAAGTGTTGCATCGTGCTGTTCCAGTGGATGGCCGCATCGCTGACATTGAATTCCTATGGCCTCCCGCTGCTCTTGTTGTTCTCATCCTCAACAAGAAACTTTAGACCACCTTTTCCTTCACAGCGACAGAGCAGCTTTCTTTTGGAATTGGTTCCAACCGTTGATCTCTCCCAGAATAAACATGCATCCCCACCTCACCGTCCGCCTGTGGAATATCGTCCAGCACAGTAATATTCGCTCCCCCTATGGTTTTGCTGCTCTTTATGGCTTTATGCTCATCATTTGGGAAATCTAGAAATGGCGATGTGCTAAAAGATTCGAGGATTCCACTATCTCCCTTGGGGCCAGCGTCAACAATGTCAAGAATAGTATGGGCCATTCCCTGTCTAAAATCATATTCAGAGTCGCCCCTCTCTTGATGAATGGCAGATTCTTCTCAGCTTCGGCTTAGCTCCTCAGTGTTCTACCAAAACTTTGAAGCTAATCAGATGGATTCCTCCCTTACATGACTTCAGTCTAAATGTTGATGGCACCTGCAAAGGAAATCCTGGTGATTGTGGTGGTGGAGGATGTATCCGGGACTCTATGGGAAATGTGCACTTGGCTTTCTCTCATTTTTATGGAACAGGAACCAGCATGCAAGCTGAGATTAGAGTGCTTACCGATGGTCTCCATCTTGCGGCTGTTATTGGCTACAAGATATCCATTGTTTACACTGATTCTCAAGTTGTTGCCCACTCCATAAAAGATGATAGAATGGTGTCTTGGCAATCCTTTAGATGGTAGAGAGAAGCAAGAAGAATTCTAATTCATAGTGGCAGTCGCTTCTTCATGTGTGTAGGGAAACAAACCAGGTGGCAGATGCTCTTGCAATTTTGCGATTTTATCTAGACAGAACAATGTTTATAGAAGTGCCAAAGACCTCCCTCATCCTTGTAAGGGCCAGGGTTATTGATAGATTGGGTCTTACCCACATTAGGCTGATTTAGCTATGACAGCCTGTGTTCCTTTGTAACTCCACTTTTATAATATGTTCGGCCCAGGTTAACTCACTGGTGGAGTGGGTCCATTCTCCCCCTCTGGGGGAGGGTGCACTCTCCTGGTGGAGAACCTGAGGACCGCTTTTGATAAAAAAAAAAAAAATACCTTTTAATTGTAAAGGACATGTTACACTAGATAGATCAAGATTCATGAATGTTAGGCTGCTTTAGATGGGTTGCATCCCACTTTTGATGTTCTATCAATTTTTCTTATTATATAGTTGCAGCCTAGGTTGATCGCATTGGGGAGTGCGAGCACTGTCCCCCTAGAGAAGGGTGCACTCTCCCGATTGCTAACCTGAGGACCGATTTTATTTTAAAAAAAATGTCTCTAAATTATAAAGAAAAAATATTTATGTTGTGCTTTATCTAAAAGAGAATTTAATAGGCTATCCGCATGTAAAACTGCTAAGGAAATGTGGGAAATACAAGTAACTTATGGAGGAACTGATAAGGTTAAACAAACTAGAATAGATATTCTTGTTTCTCAATATGAACAGTTGAAGATGCTGCCCAACGAAAACATTACTCAAATGTATAATAAATTTACCAATATAACAACTAGTTTAAGTTCAATAGGTAAGGATCTTACAATTGAAGAGACAGCTAGAAAATTCTTAGATCTCTAACTCATTGTAACGACCCCGAGAACTCGACCGTCGGTCAGGCCGAGGACTCGATTTTCGCGGTCGTCGCCCATGGATCCGGAGACCCGGAAGGGATATAACACAAATCTAATAGAATTTGCAAAGGAAATAAATGTCAACTGCTAACTAGGACCAACACACGGAGTAGAAAGAAGAGCGAGACCGCTGCGTATCGCTCTAGGTACAGTCCCAACACACACACTAATACAAGTAAAGACAGAGGAAGAACAAGTCCCTTAGGGGCATACCCCGAGGGTGACATACAACAGAGAGGGGAGAACCACTGCTAGCTATGGGGACAAAGACTACCGCCCCGTCTCCTCCGCCCAGCGTGCGCCCTGCCGCTACTGAGAAGTCTCGTCTGGAAAAGGAAGGGATGAGCTTCACAACAGAAGCTCAGTAGGGACTACCAATCTCCTACTAGCACTAACAGGTAGTCAAAACTATGTACTTAATTAAAAGACAATAGTTATATCTTCTACCTACAAACGGAAGTGCGAAAGCAAAGCTACAAACTTGCAACAGTACGGAAGTATAGTATGGTTAGAAACTCTGTACGACTGCTCGTCGTGACCACCACATGGCTAGAAACACGGACAGAGAGAACCCTGCCTGGACAAGAAACACTAGCTACGGAAAAGCACTACCACTAGTCAACCGGTCAGGTGCGTCCACTGACGTCTTATCTTCGACTCAGGTCTAAACCTCTACGTCTCGTTAGAGTGAGGTAGCAACACAAGTACACAGCAATAACCTCCGTAGTCTGGCTGGACTACAGTCCCATGCCTGGCCTCTCTAAGCGGTTCTGAGGCCACAAAGGAGCGAGGCAGTGAGAAAAGGACTGATTGGCTTGCACTGGGAAGAACTCCAAAAACGACCTCGGAGTCCCAGACCAACCACGAGAGCTCTACAAACGACTCAACGCCACTGTCCTAACCACCATTTTCCCCTCCGCTCCAGAGTCCGCAACTCGAGCATGCCCACCGCCCAGAGTACTCCCTCAATAGGCACACGAGGACGGGGGTCCCAGGCAGCGGTAACAACATCTCTCACGGGACAAGCCCTTAAGTTCCGAGCACCGGGTGAATGACTAGTGTAGGCCATACTAGGAAACTAGCACTGGTCCCATGGGTACAGTAAGAAGTAGAAACAACGAAGACTCCACAAAAACACAGAACTTCGCAAGACCTTAACCTATCTTGCTGTAAACGCGATGCATCGGGCCGTCACGACCATGTCGCGACGCCCTACCTGTCACGACATTGTCGCGGCGGCCCAAGCCGTCGCGACCTTGTTGCGACGCACAAGAGTGTCGCGATGATGTCACGGCGGCGCCCTACCGATCGCAAAATCATCACGACCTCTATAGCGGTCGCATCTTCAGCCGAGGGGGGGGGGGGGGTTCTGGGATGATCCTCCCCGAGACCACCCCAAAACTGATACATTCACATTCCACAGGGGGAGGGGAGCATGGGAAACGCATGGAAAAGCTCATAAATCATCCAAACCACCCTTACACCCCGCAAAACATGGATTTACAAGAATCTACGCTCGATGGAAATCTCACTCAACATGAGCATGATTCTTCACACTCCCACAACCCAAACCACGGGAAGAACTTGATCTCAAGGGGAAGGGGAGCATGCTAGGGTGAGAGGAGTCGAGGGTCCCTACCTCCACAAGTAGAGCCGACCCGTTGGGGCCTTCACATCAGAATGGCCACCTCCTCCTCGCTCCAAGCTCCATGATCACACTGCCTACACGAACGGGGCGTCATCCCACCATGAGCACCTCAAGCACGCCACGAAACCGCTGGAGAGGGGAGAGCTTGGAGGAGGAAGAAGAAGGGGGAAGAAGAGGAAGGAAAGGGTGAGAGGGGGGAAATGGGGCGCAGCCCTCGGTTTTAAACCGATGGTCCCCAAGACGCGACGGGTGGCCCATTGCGACAACAACTGTGTCACGACAGCCACCCCTGGCGCGACCCCAAAAGGCGGTCAAACATCGAAGATCGGGAAACCAGAATGCGACTGCTGACCAGGTCGCGTTAACGCTATACACACCTGACACCTGACAAGGCCATTCTGACAGAAAGGACAGCGATCGCATCGGTCAGAAAGGTATTCGCGACGCCTCCAAATGCCGCGACAAGAATGCGACCACCCTCCTTAAGAAATTTCGTCCTCGAAATCAAAAGAAACTCAGTTTCAATAGGAAGCAGCGTAAAAGGGAAAACAATGTACAGGTCAATCAAACAAATACGAGAACTGCTCTCGCATCTCATCCTCGCGCTCCCAAGTGGCCTCGCCACCCACGCACTTCTCCCAGACAACCTTGACTAGCGGAATCTTCCTCCGGGGCAACTGCTGCACTCTGTGGTCGACAACTCTGACCGGGTACTCTGGCACTGACAAGTCTGGCGCTACCTCAAGCTGCAAGTAGTCCAAACACATGCGACGGATCTGCAACGTACCTCCTAAGCTGCGAAATGTGGAAAACACTGTGCACGCCTGCCAACTCTGCCGGAAGACTCAACCTATAAGCAACCTCGCCGATCCTCTCTGTGATAGGGAAAGGCCCAATGTACCTGGGACTGAGCTTTCCCTTCCTGCCAAATCTCATAACACCCTTGGTCGGCGAAACCCTCAAGAACACAAGGTCAGTCACGCTGAACTACAACGTCCTCCTGCGGACATCTGTATAGCTCTTCTGTCTGCTCTGCGCTGCCTGAAGCCTCTACCTGACCAATTTGACTGTGTCTGCACACTGCTGCACCATCTCTGGTCCCAAAAGCTACTCTCACTAACCTCGAACGAGTGAAGTGGGGTCCTACACGGGCGACCATACAAGGCCTCGTATGGCGCCATTTCGATGCTCGAGTGATAACTGTTGTTGTACGCAAACTCTACCATCGGAAGGTGTGACTCCCAAGTGCCACTCCAGTCCAAACAGCACGCTCTCAGCATATCCTCCAAAGTCTGAATGGTCCTCTCTGACTGCCCATCTGAGTGCGGGTGATATGCCAAACTCAGCCTCAACTTTGTACCAAGAGCTCTTTGCAAACTGTGCCAAACCCAGAAGTGAACCTCGGATCTCTGTCGGAGATAATTGAAACGGGGTTCCATGCAACGGAACAACTCGGTCCATGTACAGCCTGGCTAACTTTTCCACTGACTAAGACATCTTGACTGGAAGGAAGTGTGCTGACTTGGTCAATCGATCCATGATCGACCAAATGCCATCATGCCTCTGCGGAGTATGGGAAAACCAACCATAATGTAGCAACCCAGAAAATTGAATACTAATACATTATATATATACATAATATCCATATATATATATATACATATACATATATATAAATATATATATTATATATTCGAAATAATAAATTCTTTAAAACGAAATAATAGAAACATACGTACCACTATCGTATGTGCAAGAATACATCAGAAAATTCCTTTAAAATTATAAATCAACCCAGACATTGTTCCTAAGTGTTCTACTAAGAAATTCAAGCAACAAAAAATCTGATTGGCCAACTGTACGTCACAATGTGACTAATTATTCAAATTAGGAAACTAAATCGGAAAATCATTAACACTGAAAGATAACACGCCCATAAATTAAACGAACATGTCAGAGAGACTTTCAACATCATGAAAGGATTAACCATTATTGGATTGGACCAATGTACCTCCCATAGCCCATGAATAATTCAAGTAAGAAAATGTAATTAAATTAAATAGAAAATCAAAGAAAAGAAAATTAAATAAAACCCAATAAATGAAAATAAGTAATGGGCTTTATTAAATGGACCCATTAGAATTATTGGGCCAAAATAAGGATTTGTAAAAGGGGAATAATAGTAAAATATCATAAATTCGTAATTTAAATATTACATAATAGAAAAGGGGTATTAAAGCATTAAAATAATCAATTTGGGTTATAATTGGATTCCAAAACCTACCTAGTTGCATGGCCACGAATTTAGCTCCCTTCCCAACCCAAATGGAAGTTCTAATGCTTAGAAAGGGAAGAGGAAATAGGAAATTTGGAATTAAATAGGAGTTAGAGTCCTATTAGGAAATAGAAAGTAAAGAAGCATAAATACTCTCTTAATCGCCCAAGGTGGCCGTAGCTCGTGCTGGGACTTGCTGGAGGTGGAGAAGAAGCCAAGGAGAGGAGGAATTCTTGGGAAAAAGGCTTCATCAAGCTTCATCTCGAGTTCTTCAAGTTCTAGCCCTAGAAGAGTAAAATGACTAAAGGTAGGCATTCTCACGAGTAAAACCTAATTAATTTCGTCTGTAGATTGTTCATTGTACTAGGAACCAAACCCTCATGTTTCATATTTTTCCATCTAGACAATCTTTTATGGATTTTTGAAATTCTGCAAAAACCATGAACCCGACGCTTCTTCTTTATTCCTGATCTCCTTGTATACTCAACCTCGTGCTCTCAAATTTTAACTGGAGTGACTGATGGATGTTAGACATCGTTTTCCCCTAAAATCCCTAATTTTCATCCATCCTATGTCACGAATTAAATGTTGCATGATCTTGACGATGTACTGTCACGATTTAACCTTGACATGTGTTATAAGTTCCATACCTCTTTGTGGAGTTGTTTTAAGATCAAGTGTTCAACATGGAACATGTTACCCTATGAGTCTATTGTCATTTGACACTGATTTCACTAATTTTAATTTACTGTACCAAGAGTTTTGCCCAAACATGATCACTGTGTCAGATTCACGTAGTCAGTCACAATACGTCTTATTACATAGTCAAACGATCTTTGTTTCTCGATTATTTGCTATTGTACAAAGTATTAGTTGTAATATAACTAATAAAGGTGGTTTCACCAGATTTGGATCACCCTAGCATTTGTTTTGATTTTTCAAACCCACAGGTGTCAAACCTAATCCAAGTCGTAGTTGGAAATAGGTAGAAAAAGCAACCAAACGTCATTTTCAGGTAGCGACAGGTCGACACGTCGCTACCATAAAGCGACAACATCATGGTCGCGACCCATACCAAAAATCAGACCAATTCGTGGTCTTCTTCAGAAGGCGACAGGATGATGGTCGCCTTCACTTTCAGAAGTCGACAAGCAATGTGTAGCGTTCTGCCTATGTCCACTTAATCGGCCATAACGTTTTTATAGACCTCGGATTGACGAGCCGTTTTCTTTGATGGATTCCTCATTAAAAGGGATTCAATTTGGTATATAATGTGTGATATTGAATTAAAAGTCAATGAGTTATGACGTTAGGAAGTGAAGGGATGGGATTGCATTTGCCTTCTAAATGGCATACATCTTGGTTTTCGTCGTTTTGTGTTGTTCCTTGCATGTGTGAGTTTGATCTATTATAGGAAGGTTATAGAAAGTCTTATCATGCATTTAAAAACCCATATGAAAGTTAAAATATGTTCACATGATTTTTAATTGATCTTAAGTTCATGATCATGCTCTCTACCTACCGATTATTCACTTTCTTGCCTTGTTAACGAACTTGCAAAGAACGCATAGTTACTTGCTAAAATTGGCCATGCATGTTTTAGTACTCATGATACTATCAAAAATTGACATTTCCATAAGCGGAGTTTTTATAACTAGAGTTTCCATAATCGGATTCACATACGCACTTGAGCGATTCTCACGCGCGGCATGGGCATACACTCTAGCACGATAGAAAAGCCTTTCTTGGCTTGTTGTGAACTCTCCGTCGAATATTCCTTTCGTCGGACTAGTGACCCCTTGACCAAGGCCTCCGTAAGTCTCCTCTGTCCATGGATTCCACATGGCCGACGAGCTGGTTGTACCCTAAAACCTTGACACCCTTTAGGGATCGGTAAGATCCAAACGGCCTTAGTTTGCTCTCGTTCTTATCTAGAATCATGCCGGACCTCTGGACCTGTGCGTAACATGGCCAGTGGAAGGGTAGTGAATTCCACCTGACTGCCAACACCGTACGCGTGTGTTGTGCAACTGTTACTATCACTTGTTACTCGACGTTTCACGTGTAATGACCTATAATTCTCATCTATACTCTACTCGCTCGCCTATTCACGTTCACTCTGCTGTCTCTATACTCTCATCAGTTCAAGTTCACTCTACTATCTCGTATGTTCATCTGGTACTCTCTTAGCACCCTTGAGTTGTGTGGCTCCTACTGTTTTGTACTGCTCATGACTGTCTAGCGCTATAATAGGTCTTGTGACTCTACTGACTTGAATGCATACTGCTGAGGGCATGGAGAGTGTCCGAGGGGCTTCAATCTAGTCCTGGGGGTAGAGAGCCACCAGAAAATACCTGCAGGGGCTAATGACGGTGTCTGCATTTGCACTGGTTCTAACTAGCTATTCTGAATTAGCTAGACATCTGACTGTTATACTATTAGTCTGTAGATCAGACGTACTGCACTGTTACTGAACTGCTAATGTCCTGTTACTGAGTGACTACTGTCGTACTCTCTCTTGCTCTACTTGCTACTTGCTATATTAAGTTATTGCTCTCTATCGTGACTTGATCACAATTAAAGTGCTATACTCTCTCGTTGTCTCTTGACGACAAAAGTGATATATTCTCTCTCGGCTATCTGCGGATAACCAAAGTGCCATTACTATCTCGATTGACGAAAGTTAATCAAAAGTGCTATATACTATTCGATTGATGAAATCAATAAAAGTGCAATTTACTCACTCTACGTGGCCATCTACTTTCTCTCTCCTCACTCTACATGTTACTTGACGTTGGCGTTACTTGCTGTTGTTCATAATCATTGTGCTATACTCGATTCTGGTGTTATATTTGGAAACGCGAACTATTTCAATCACGTGCCATCATGCTATCTTTACGATACTTGACTCTCTCGCTATCTATCTTTAGTTACTCTGCCATTTAATGCATTAATTATTTAAAGTCTGCTTGAGCCTGAGATTTAAGTCCTACTGGGCGTTATCGCTCACCCTTCGTTATTTGTCTTGTGTGCCTCAGGTAAGCCGGACTTTGACGTCACACACACCAATGGGACATGACCAGAGTGATGAGCGACCTGGAGTCAACTCATGAAGTTACCTTAGTACCATGGAGTCTAGTAGTTATTGTCTTAAATTTCTTTCCAATGTAGTGATGTCATTGAGCCGTATGCGTGGCTCTGAATTAGTGGTTGTAATAGTCTTAGTGATTTTATAATGAAATGAAGAGTTTTATTCAATTATTGTTCAATAGATGCTCTAAATTATTCAACTATTGTACATTTTACTCGACTATGTACTTGGTTCAAGTCTCCCCGATTTATTTCGCTGCTAAATTGGTAGGGCGTGACAGTTGGTATCAGAGCCTAGGATGTCCTTATTAGGATATTTTAGGTCCTAGGATGTTCTACGTGAGTTATCATGACACGTGTCTAAGCAACCACCATACCTATGTGAGAATTGGGTAGAACCATGGTTAAGACCTAAATACATTTATATATGTACCTATGTAATAACTTAGTAATACTTTAGCATCCAAAGTCTAGAAAGTAATAAATTATCGTTATTGCTCGCAGGAGACTAGAGGAGATGGCTGGCGAGCATGTGCAAATGCACGAATTACAACAGACTGTACAGGGGTTAACTCAAGCCCTTAACAACATGATTCAAGCCGAAGCAAGAAATGGGGCAGGAGACCTATATGGGAACTTTCAACGATATAAATCCCCCTAGGTTTAATGGAACTCCGGATCCCGATGAAGCTGAAAAATGGGTGAAGGCGATGGAACGAATCTTTAGAGTTATGCAATGTTCAGAGCAGGAGAAAGTCCTTCTAGCAACCTTCCAGTTAGACCGCGATGCTAAAGCATGGTGGGAAGCTGCCAGTCGACAATTACCCAACATCAACATAGAGTGGGATAAATTTTAGAACTCTTCAAACCAAATATTTTTCGAGAGGATTCGTGAGAAGAAGGCAAATGAATTCGTAAATTTAAAACAATGAATGATGTCTGTAGCAGAATTTGAAGCACAATTTGAAAGACTAGTAGAGTATGCACCACATTTGGTAAGTACGGAAAAGATGAAGGCAAAGAGATTCTTAGAAGGCTTGAGACCTGTGTACTGGGAAAAGTTGGCTCCACTAGACATTGAAGTATATTTAGTCATGGTATTGAGAGCTCAATTAGTAGAGGACAACATGGAACTTCTCGAAAAGATCCATAAAAAAGGTGTTGAAAAGGGAACGCACTACACATTCAATGGGAATAAAAGAAGAAATACTGTACATAGAAAGAGAATGAAAGAGGATGCGGAGCGGAAGGAAGTCTGTGAATATTGTGAAAAGCCAGGGCATCAGATTGCTAACTGTTGGAAGAGATTGGGCAGATGCTTGCGATGCGGTAGTCAACAACATCGAGTAATCAATTGTCCAACAAAGAAGAACCTAACCCCACGCCAAGGACGATTACAAGCCCTTGTGGATATAAATCATGCCAATGAAGGTGGACAAGGTACCATCACTAAACCCTTAGTTTAATTTCATATTATTTTCGCGATAGCAAAGCCCCATGTGGGGGAGGTGATGGAATGAAATATTCAGAATAAATTGGTAGTCGTATCCTATCATATGAATTTGGGGACCAAATTTTTTAAGTGGGGGAGGATGTAGCAACCCAGAAAATTTAATACTAAATATATATATATATATATATATATATATATATATTCGAAATAATAAATTCTTTAAAATAAAATAATAGAAACATACGTACCACTATCGTATGTGCAAGAATACATCGGAAAATTCTTTTAAAATTATAAATCAACCCCAGACATTGTTCCTAAGTGTTCTACTAAGAAATTCAAGCAACAAAAAATCCGATTGGCCAATTGTACGTCACAATGTGAGTAATTATCCAAATTAGGAACTAAGTGAAAATCGTTAACACGGAAAGATAACGCGTCCTAAATTAACGAACATGTCAGAGAGACTTTCAACATCATGAAAGGATTAACCATTATTGGAATTGGACCAATGGACCTCCCATAGCCCATGAATAATTCAAGTAAGAAAATGTAATTAAATAAATAGAAAATTAAAGAAAAGAGAATTAAATAAAACCCATTAAATGAAAATAAGTAATGGGCTTTATTAAATGGACCCATTAGAATTTATTAGGCCAAAATAAGGATTTGGAAAAGGAGAAAATAATAGTAAAATATCTTAAATTCGTAATTTAAATATTACATAAATAGAAAAGGGGTATTAAAGCATTAAAATATCAATTTGAGTTATAATTGGATTCCAAAACCTACCCTAGTTGCTTGGCCACGAATTTAGCTCCCTTCCCAACCCAAATAGAAGTTCTAATGCTTAGAAAGGGAGAGGAAATAGGAAATTTGGAATTAAATAGGAGTTAGAGTCCTATTAAGAAATAGAAAGCAAGAAGCATAAATACTCTCTTAATCGCCCATGGTTGGCCTAGCTCATTGCTGGGACTTGCTGGAGGTGGAGAAGACGCCAAGGAGAGGAGGAATTCATGCGAAAAAGGCTTCATCAAGCTTCATCCTGAGTTCTTCAAGTTCTAGCCCTAGAAGAGTAAATGACTAAAGGTAGGCATTCTCATGAGCAAAACCTAATTAATTTCGTCTGTAAATTGTTCCATGTTGTAGGAACAACACTCTCAAGTTTCATATTTTTCCATCGAGACAATCTTTTATGGTTGGTTTTTGAAATCTGCAAAAACCATGAACCCGACCCTTCTTCTTTATTCTTGATCTTCATGTATACTCAACCTCATGCTCTCAAATTTTAACTGGAGTTACTGGTGGATGTTAGACATCGTTTGCCCCTAAAATCCCTAATTTTCATCCATCCTATGTCATGAATTAAATGTTGCATGATCTTGACGATGTACTGTCACGATTTAACCTTGACTTGTGTTATAAGTTTCATACCTCTTTGTGGAGTTGTTTTTAGATCAAGTGTTCAACATAGAACTTGTTACCCTATGAGACTATTGTCATTTGACACTGATTTTGCTATTTTACTTTACTGTACCAAGAGTTTTTTCCCAAACATGATCACTGTGTCAGATTCACGTAGTAGTCACAATACATCTTATTACATAGTCAAACGATCTTGTTTCTCAGTTATTTGCTACTGTATAAAGTATTAGTTGTAATATAACTAATAAAGGTGGTTTCACCCAATTTGGATCACCCTAGCATTTATTTTGATTTTTCAAACCCACAGGTGTCAAACCTAATCCAAGTCGTAGTTGGAAATAGGTAGAAAAAGCAACCCAAACGTCATTTTCAGTAGCGACAGGTCGACACGTCGCTAACATAAAGCGATAACATCATGGTCATGACCCATACCAAAAATCAGACATTTTCGTGGTCTTCTTCAGAAGGCGACAGGATGATGGTCGCCTTCACTTTCAGAAAACGACAGGCAATGTGTCGCGTTCTGCCTATGTCCACTTACTCGCCATAACTTTTTCTATAGACCTCGGATTGATGAGCCATTTTATTTGCTGGATTCCTCATTAAAAGTGCTTAAATTTGGTATATTAATGTGTGATATTTGAATTAAAAGTCCATGAGTTATGACCTTAGGAAGTGAAGGGATGGGACTGCATTTGCCTTCTAAAAGGCATACATCTTTGTTTTCGTCATTGTGTGCGTTCCTTGCATGTATGTGTTTGATCTATTATAGGAAGGTTATAGAAAGTATTATCATGCATTTAACAACCCATTTGAAAGTTAAAACATGTTCACATGATTTTTAATTGATCTTAAGTTCATCATCATGCTTTCTACCTACCGATTATTTACTTTCTTGCCTTGTTAACGAACTTGCTAAAAACGCATAGTTACTTGCTAAAATTGGCCATGCATGTTTTAGTACTCATGATACTTGCCATATATAGAGTTTCAAAAAATGACGTTTCCATAAGCGGAGTTTTTATAACTAGAGTTTCCGTAATCGGATTCACATACGCACTTGAGCGATTCTCACGCGCGGCATGCGCATACACTCTAGCACGATAGAAAAGCCTTTCTTGGCTTGTGGTGAACTCTCCGTCGAATATTCCTTTCACCGGACTAGTGACCCCTTGACCAAGGCCTCCGTAAGTCTCCTCTGTCCATAGATTCCCACATGGCCGACGAGCTGGTTGTACCCTAACACCTTGACACCCTTAGGAATCGGTAAGATCCAAACGACCTTAGTTTGTTCTCGTTCTTATCTTGAATCATGCCAGACCTCTGGACCTGTGCGTAACATGGCCAGTGGAAGGGTAGTGAATTCCACCTGACTACCAACACCGTACACGTGTGTTGTGCAACTGTTACTATCACTTGTTACTCGACGTTTCGCGTGTAATGACTTGTAGTTCTCATCTATACTCTACTCGCTCGCCTATTCACGTTCACTCTGCTGTCTCTATACTCTCATCAGTTCAAGTTCAGTCTACTATCTTGTATGTTCATCTGGTACTCTCTTGGCACCTTTGAGCAGTGTGGCTCCTACTGTTTTGTACTGTTCATGACTGTCTAGTGCTATAATGGGTCTTGTGACTCTACTGACTTGAATGCATACTACTGAGGGCACGGAGAGTGTCCGAGGTGCTCCAATCTAGTCCTGGGGGCAGAGAGCCACCCGAAAATACCTGCAGGGGCTAATGACGGTGTCTGCATTTGCACCGGTTGTGACTAACTATCTGAATTAACTAGACATCTAACTATTTTACTGTTAGTCTGTTAGATCAGACATACTGCACTGTTACTGAACTGCTACTGTCCTGTTACTGAGTGACTACTGTCGTACTCTCTCCTTGCTCTACTTGTTACTTGCTATCTTGAGTTATTGCTCTCTATCGTGACTTGATCACAATCAAAGTGCTATACTCTCTCGTTGTCTCTTGACGACAAAAGTGCTATATTCTCTCTCGGGTATCTGCGGATAACCAAAGTGCCATTACTATCTCGATTGACGAAAGTTAATCAAAAGTGCTATACTATTCGATTGATGAAAATCAATCAAAGTGCAATTACTCTCTCTACGTGGCCATCTACTTTCTCTCTCCTCGCTCTACATGTTACTTGACGTGACGTTACTTGTTGTTGTTCATAATCATTGTGCTATACTCGATTCTGGTTTTATATTTGGAAACTCACACTATTTCATCACATGCCATCATGCTATCTTTACGATACTTGACTCTCTCTCTCTATATATATAGTTACTCTTCCATTTAATGCATTAATTATTTAAAGTCTGCTTGAGCCTGAGATTTAAGTCCTACTGGCGTTATCGCTCACGCTTCGTTATTTGTCTTGTGTGCCTCAGGTAAGTCAGACTTTGACGTCACACACACCAATGGGACAGGACTAGAGTGATGAGCGACCTGGAGTCAACTCATGAAGTTATCTTAGTACCATGGAGTCTAGTAGTTATTGTTTTAAATTTCTTTCCAATGTAGTGATGTCATTGAGCCGTATGCGTGGCTCCGAATTAGTGGTTGTAATAGTCTTAGTGATTTTATAATGAAATGAAGAGTTTTATTCAATTTATTGTTCAATAGATGCTCTGAATTATTCAACTGTTGTACATTTTACTCGACTATGTACTTGGTTCACATCTCCCCGATTTATTCCGCTGCTAAATTGGCGGGCAGTGACACATAAAGTCCATGGTGATGTCGTCCTACTTCCACTCGGGAATGGGTAACGACTGCACCTCACCACCAGGACGCTGATGCTCAGCCTTCACCTGCTGACAGGTAAGGCACCGAGCGACAAACTCCACGACACCCCTCTTCATCCATGGCCACCAGAAGAACCTTCTTAGGTTATGATACATCTTGGTGGAACCAGGATGAACAGCATACCTCGACCGGTGTGCCTCTAACAATAGCACCTGGTGCACATCACTAGGGACGTACAATCTGCCTCTGAATCTGACCTCAATGTCCTCGTCTAGCTCAACATCTGGCATCTGTAAAATGTCTGCCAACTCTGAGTCTCCCTGCAACACCTGATGATACACTGACGAACGAACTGACAAGCTGATCATCACCGCACGGTCTCTGCACCTCAAAGGGTAGAAAACTCCCTGGGACAGGTCCTCAAATAGCCTCCACTCTCTAACCATCAATGAACTCAAGTGAACACGCCTACTCAAAGCATGCTACGACGTTAGCCCTTCCTGGGATAGGAGAGGGTAAGGTCGTAGTCCTTCAAATACTCAATCCATCTGTGCTGCCTCAAGTTCAGATCCTCTGAGTGAAAATGTACTGCAAACTCTGATGGTCGGTGAAGATCATGAACACCTTGCCATACAAATAGTGCCTCCACAACTTCAGAGCGAACAATACTGCTGCCAATTCTAAGTCATGGGTAGGGTAGTTCTCCTCATGCTTCTTGAGCTGCCGAGAAGCATAGGCAACGACCCCACCATGCTGCATCAGCATTGCGCCAAACCTAACCTCAACGCGTCGGTGTAGACCACAAAACCTTCGCTACCTGACGGTAAAACTAACATTGGCGCTGAAGTCAACCTCATCTTTAGCTCCTGGAAACTCCGCTCGCAGTCCTCAGTCCAAACAAATCTGGCCTCAAGTCTGGTCAACCTGGTCAATGGCTCTGTAATCCTGGAAAAATCTTGGATGAACCTTCTGTAATAGCCTGCCAAGCCTAGAAATCTGTGAACCTCTGACACTGAAGTGGGCTGCTCCCAAGACAACACTGCCTGAACCTTGGCAAGGTCCACTGCCACACCAGAACCTGAGATCACGTGCCCGAGAAAGTGCACCTCCTTCAGCCAAAATTTGCACTTGTCGAACTTGGCATAAAGTTGGTGACTCCGCAAGGTCTCTAGCACGATCCTCAGATGCTCCTCCTTAGAAGCCGAGTAGACCAAAATGTCATCCACGAAGATGACCATGAACCTGTCAAAGTACTCACTGAACACCCTATGCATCAAATCCATAAAAGTTGTAGGTGCATTCGGGAGCCCAAACGGCATCACGACGAACTCAAAGTGACCATACCTAGAACGGAAGTTGTCATGCCAACATCTGACTCTCTGATCCTCACTAGTAGTAGCCTGACCTCAAGTCAATCTTCGAGAACACCTTGGCTGACTGCAACTGGTCAAATAGGTCATCGATCCACGGCAACGGATACTTGTTCTGCTGCCTATAATCGATGGACAAACGCAAAATACCATCCTTCTTCCTCACGAACAGTACTGGCGCTCCCCACGGTGAATGACTCAGACGGATGAAGCCCAGCTCAAGCAACTCCTACAACTGGTGCTTCAACTCGCGCAACTCAGGCGGAGCCATCCGATAAGGTGCCTTGGACAAAGGCATTGTACCAGGCAAAAGCTCAATGGAGAACTCTACGCCCACTCAGGCGGTAACCCAGGTAGATCCTTCGAGAAAACATCAGAGAACTCACAATCAACAGGCACATCAAAAACCGACGACCCGCTAGGCTCAGAAGAACAAACAGAAGCAAGATATGCTACGCAGCCATCACAGATCAAACGATGAGCCCTACAGAAAGAAATAAAAGGTCGACGGGTAGACTGGATACCTCGGAAGTAGAGAACAGGCGCTTCAGGTTTCTCAAACTGCGGTCTTCGGTCTTCCGTACACACACACCCAGCTGTGAGTGAGCCTCCACAAGTCCATGCCCAGGATGACGTCAAAGTCACGAAGCTGCAACGCATACAACCTGGCCGACAGCTGGTGTCCCGTGGACCTCAACTGTGACACCCTCCAGGTAACCGAAAGAATGCATGTAATCACCGGACGAGAGATTAACCATCACATCACACTGCCTCTCAGGGGTGTGATGAACCAAAGACTCATAAAACTCCTTGGAAGCAAAAAAAAAAGAGAAGCACCGGGGTCAACCAAAACACAAGCAGCTCTACCAAGGATGGGCAAGGTAGCTATAACTAGGTTCGACGCCTCGGCCTGCTCCCTGGTAAGATCCAACACATTATCAAACGCCGGTATCACTTTGGTCGTACGCACCCCGACAGGGCGACACCGAATTTTGATAACAGAATTTAAAGTTTGAAACCACAATTTCTTAGAAAAATGTGATGATGCCGAAATGTAAATTTTCGGAATGTTGACGTACGGATTTCGAGATTAAGTCGATGTAACTATTTTCAGGTGATTTTTCACCCAGTGAAAAATAAATTCTAAAAATTAAAATAAAATCACCATAATTTGTAAAATCTTCCTATTAGTCTATGGTTGAAATTTC
>JACBKR010001955.1:0-37020 GCA_014218235.1 Colocasia esculenta | reverse complement strand
CCAGTGTTATCGCGTTAACCAGATTCACGAGCCAGGAAAAGGCCCGTACCTGGCCTTGCTTGGGAATGTGGGAACTTCCTGCGTGGGAGGCGGGGTTCTGTAAGAAAAGTTGTTTGGGGCATTTTTAGCCTAGAAAATAGCAGAATAATCATCACTTACCTCTCCATTGGCTAGACGTGCGCTCAGGTGCCCCGGAATTCACTCAGAACTCCGGGATTCGCGCCTGAGGATTGTCCGATCGATGAAGAGGTCATCTTGCTGTGCTTTTCTGTCTCTCAGCTCTCTGGTTCGCAGCAGGAGCAGGGAGGGACGGAGGTAGGAGATAGTAGAGTCCCTATGGACTCCCATTACCTATATTTTCGGTCTGATCCGCTGTCAGGTAGACGGCCAGATCGGTAGACGTCAGTGCAAGGTTGGCGTCCACATTTGTGGACGTTAACATGATTACTGGCGGCCATCGATGTGGACGTTTACTGACCGGAAATGCTTAAATTCTTAATCTTTATATGGCCATTATCCATTACCTTGTGCTTCGAGTTGTTTTGCAGACATTTTAAGCACAAGCCGCGCTTCAACTTCGGAACGCTCATGCGACCTTGAGCGTTACAGGTATGTCTAACATAGGACCCACCAGAGGCGAATAACTTGGCGACCGTGAACCCTGAGTTCCCTTCACAAAAAACTGTGACGGGTTTGCGATCTCTCAGTTATTCGTATGGCCTTTAGAATTTCCTCTGGTGCTAACTTGCATTTTAGATAGGCAACCCACACCAGCATGCATCTTTACTGCTAACATTCTCTTACTAACACTCAAAAAAAAAAAAAAATGGTGATTTTCCTCGAATATATGATTGCTCCATGGTTTCCCCAGCTCAGGGGCCTACTGGGTTCGTCTAGGGTGTAAACGATCCGAGTCGAGCCGAGTACCACTGTTCGAACTCGGCTCGAGCTCTTTTTATGGAGCTCGAACTCGACTCGAAACTCGACGAGTAGTCAAAACCACTGTTCGAACTCGGCTCGTTTACCATTAATGGCGTTCGAACTCGGCTTGATGAACAGCCCGATTAACGAGTACAAATTCGAGCTCGAGTTCGAGCCTTCCGTTATAAATATTTAAACACTTTTGATCTCGAGTTCACCCGATTTAAAACTCACAAATTCTCAAACATCATTACTCAGCAACTGAGTTAAGCAACCCAGAGTTTAGAACCTGAGTCGAAGCCCACCGAGCAGGCCAAAAGCGTTCGAACGCTCAAAGAAGGGGGCTTTGGGTTCCTTTTGTAAAAACTCAAGGCAGACACATTTCTTTTCTATCCGATATGGAATTAATGGACATTGAGGTCCGGTGGCCAGTGCGGGGGAGGGCAGAATGGGCGACGGGAGCAGGGGGTGGAGAGGCCGGAGAAGGCCACTGCAAGACCTCGGATGACGTCCGGCACCGCCGGCACCGTCGCGGCGTCGCGTGGGCATCCTCCACTGCGGCTGTCGCCGGAATCGATCGCCGAAGGAGCCGCTGGTTGCATCCCTCCCCTGCAGCCGCCGCCGCCATTGCCGCGGCGTAGGTAGCTCCGTCCGGCGTCGTCTTGGGATCCTCGGTGGTCGCCGGAGACTCCGGTGGCCCACCGCGACCACTGCCCTCCGCCGTGCGGCCCAAGGCCCCGGCCCTGCACAGGTGCTCGGCGGGAGGAGGAAGAAGACCCGCTGTGCATATGGAACCTACAACATTTTATATTTGTGTATGTATTTAGGAAGAAGACTACTGCACTATATACTTTATTTATTTAATTTGTTCATATACCCCTAACTTATTTACTCTAAAAACTGTGTTAATATTTATATGTTTAACTTTTACATATCAACCCCTAACTTTTATTTTATTTTCTTACATCTCATTTTGCCAAACTATACAAAGAATTTATTCTTTATAAATTTTTTAATAATTTAACATATTTAATAACAAGTATTTAAATGATTATTAATAATTCTTAACGAGTATTTAATCGAGTTTTTAACGAGTTCTTAAACGAGCTGTTCGCGAGTATATCGCCGAGCTCACATGTGTTCAGACTCGGCTCGTTTATAAACCGAGCTTTTTTTTTTGTTCAAACTCGACTCGTTTATTTAATAAACGAGTTGAGTCGAGTTTTTATCGAGCCGAGTGTCGAGTTACTCGCCGAACGTATCGGCTCGTTTACACCCCTAGGTTCGTCCTTCATGTCTGTCCAGGTTGATATCGGGTCTTTCTTGCCCCCTTCTTTACTTGTCCCACCGTGCTTTCAACAGATCATTCCAGCCTTATTGAGTTCATTTGAGCCTTCGCCAGTCGCGAGCTTAATTCCGGACTTCAGGCTTTCCAAGCATGTGATTCCAGTTAGAATCTTTTGATAATCCTTTGAGAGATCAGCCAACTCCTTGTCTTCGTGACCTCCTAAATTCGGGACCGACGTCCTGATTAGGCCAGCGAGCCCACGGCTCCGGTTACGAGATCCTCCTGATTCAACCGTCATATTACAAACTCCTTTGACTCAGACACGCCGGAAACTAGTCAAAGTCCAACACGGCCACGCCAGGGACCCTACCATTGGGTTGAGGTTGTAGTTACACGGGTAGATCATCCTTTCTCCTCTTATTCACACTTGTCTCTCAGACGATCGTCATTTGTTCCTAGCTTGTCTCTTTCGTTTGGTTTGCTAGAACTCCTATCCTCGAGGATGGTCTGTCCATTAAATCTCCGCGTCCTTTGTTTACCGAGATGCCAACCTTTCAGTCCGCTCTGCTCCCTTGCAAGGCCAGACGTCTCGGAGGGGCATTTGTAGACGCGAGATTTGGCCCATTTCCCGCAAGGCAATTTGGCCCATTAAGCTTCGTTTGACCATGTGTTGACTAGCCTCGGATTCCATGTAGACGGCAGCATCGACTGCCGCCTACTACCTATTGGCGTCAAGCCCCCTGGACGCTGACCCATCTTGGCGTCCACCTCGATGGACGTCTGCATGAGGTTGGCGGCCTGATCCCTGGACGTCAAGAGCGTTTACCAGGTCTGCGCAACTAACCCGAGAATATAGCCCACTAGCGCCCTTGTCTCGGCCATGCAACGCATGTAGCCGTTCCCAACGGGTATATGGGCCACCTTGGCAGTCCTTTGACCCAGTAAAAATCCCATTTGGCCTCTCCCCATTGGTTAGAGTTTAACACATGGAGTGTCACATGTGCAAGTGTGTTTCTTCACACTTGAGCATCCAATGCTCTCAACCCCCGAGCTCACTATCTATATAACTCCCCTTGGTCCCTCTGAACAAGGGGGGAGAGGCTGGACGTCCACATGCTGTTGCTTTGAGAGAGGAGAGAGAAAATTCCACCCAAGCTTCACCAAGTCATCCTCTACTTCCTCTCAACCTTGGGACGTCCAAGGAGGCTTCTCTGGAGCTGAAGGAGCCTCTGCAACGAGCTAGCATCACCAGCAACGAGGATCACCTCCCCCACTCTTCCTCTCTTCCTCCTTTTCTCTTTTAGATACTTGCATATCACACACTCTTTCCCACACACTCTAGGCACGTAGGGCACTTTCCTACACACCTAGAAAGGGGTTTCCCAACCAAAAACGGAGGGAAGAAGGGTGGTCATAACACTTGGCCACCCCTCTTCTCAAGTCCGCAACCGGTACGGGACTCTCCTTTTGGGCCTTCCACTTTTCGTTTTGAGTATCTGCTGCACTATCTAGGGTCTAATTGAGTTTTGTTCTGTGGCAGGAACCATCCAAAGAAGACCGTGGAGCTCTCTTCCTTTGGCCGGCTAAAGGAGGAGAAGTTGGAGCTTCACCATCACCCGCGACGCGAGGCTACTACTCCGGTGTGATCAGCACAACTCCTTGGGCACAGGTAAGGCCCTGGCGATCACAATCATCTCCCATCCCCTTCCGGTTCTCCTTGTTTTCCCTCAGTCAACCTGGTCAAACGAGAAGTCAACAAGGTCAACCGGCATACTCTCCATCGTCAACGAGGGAACGGAACGTCCGTAAACCACCTTCAGAGAAGGTCACACCGGCCGGCACCCGAGGACGGAGGCGGAACGAAATGTCCACAGTCAACAGGTACTTGCTTTTCATGTATATCTTCCTCATTTGAACCATGTTCTTTGTACATGTCTTGCTTGGTATCTCACCTAAATTAATGAACATAGTTAGTGAGACATAGTGACATATAAACATAGTTTGTTCCATTTGCATTCATGAGTCATTTTCATCATGTTTTCATCATAAATGTTGTCCATGAAATGATTATCATCAAAAACATACTTGTGACTTGTTAGATTAGCATTCACATTAAGTGATCATCAAAATGAGAACTCAACAGTATAATTTAATAGTAATAATTAAAAATAATAATATTTTGATAATATAATTTTATTACAAGTATAATCAGTAAACAAATATAATACCATTACAAAACATAAATATAATGTGTGTGTATATATATATATATATATCCACAATGTATATATATATATTCACTAAATTAAAACTATAATTTATAAATTTATGATTTACATATATTAGTTCTTTTTATTAGATTTTTATAGTAATTATATATAGGAATGGTTGTGAAATTTACAGTCTTTTTCAATGGAATATAAGTTGTTAGACCTTCTAACATAATTTTCAATGGTTTACACTGCTTTAGAAATTTAAGACGAATCTGCAAATGGAAATGTATCCATAAAAAATCTGTCAAAAATCTGACAAATACTCCGTCGAACAGTAGGGCAACTCTTCCAAAGTCGAAAACACAATGTACAACAATTATAATAGCAAAGCTGTAAAGCATTTAGAATATATAACGACTTATGCATGATGCTACATCTGTAAATAAATAAACGGTAAATCACGTACACGTTTACAAGGTAAAGAAGGGCACGCCGTACACGAGTCACGAGAACTGGTTCGTGACACCAGCCACAGACCCGGACAAACAACACAAGTACACCTCTCAGTCTCGCAGCCAGGGACGAAAGGTCCAACTGCCGCTCCACCTCAACAAGATAAGAACTGTGGAGGCAACCAACCCTACTCCTAAAGACTACACAGCCGCAGGCCCAAGCCTAACACCTTTAGGGACTCTGACCAAGAACCCTAAAGTGAGGCACTGGAAATAGGACTAGCTGGGGACCAGTACATCTACTAGTGTCCTTCCCCATCCAAGAGTGCGCTACAAGTGACCGCACACCACAAACACGAGTCGCTATCCCCTGTTGTCTTTTCCTCAATCGGACGTACAACTCAAACTCAGGAGTGAGGGTGTCCTGGAAGATGACACAAACCCTGACGGTACTCACCGTACCGGGACAAGCCCTGAGCACCCGGTGGTAGGGTAACCGACTGGAGTGGTAACCACGAAAGGCGTGACAACCCAACCCACTATACACACACTTTCTTTCAAGTAAAACTCATCATTATCGATCTCCGCATAAGCCGATGCAACCTAAACAGGTCCTACATTGAAATGCCAACATAACCCAAGCAGTGTAGAACAAAAATCAGACAGATTGGCCATCGAACCCCAGAGCTCGGGTGGCCACAATCCAAAACACGTTCAACACAGTGGACGTTTATCGACTTGAATCGCGATGGACTTACCTGTGACCTTAAAGTCTGAATCACGTCGGGCCAAGTCGTCGCGTTCACATGATTTACGACGACTGGTTCCGTTGTCTTTCAGACAACAGAAACAAACCCTGGATTACCATTCTGGAAATCACACCACGGAGCTATACAGCCAGATAAAGTAGGATATAACAATTCAGATAAGGTCCTAGGCATGCTCTCTATCATGCTTATCCATTTTCCACATCAAAAGCCACGATCCTAACCTACATAATCCACAGAAAAACAGGGTAGAATTCCCCTAATGACTGGTGAAATGCAAAACCAACATTATCCCAACGTTCCCTACGCTCCGAAGCACCTCCTCACGCCGGAACCACACCAAACGGACACCAGAATAGCCACAATCGCCCAAATTCTCCTCCAAAACCCGAAACAGAGCCTTCCTCAGTTGAACAGTGCGAATTCACTGTTCGGCCTAGGACAGAAGCCCAAAACACAATATGTTTAAATCGCGACGTATCGTCCCATTGCGTTTAGAAATGCGACGGATCTCACTAATACATTTAAACCCCGACGTCCATTCATACGCTATGCGGCGCGCATGCAGCGACACCCACGTAAAAGCGGTTCGAAATCGTGACGTGGAAGGTGGTCGCATTCATAAGAGAATTGCGACGTCTAGTTACGTCGTGTTCTCATTGAACCCGACAGAGGCTTGTTGGGCTGGGAACTCCAACCCACCAGCCTCCCTTCCTATCATACCAACCTGTGCAAACACCTATACATACATAAACTCAACTAGTGGGCCACACACTAGCTTACAAACCCGGTAAACAACTATCCGAACGTATTAATTTTTACAAGCATGGGAGCCAATGGGGAGTTCCATGCACTTGAAACTGCATAGTTCTAAGCACATCCAAAAAGGAATTACCATTTCATTTTCTGCTGATCTATTATTTCCAATGAAAAAAAAAATTCCTCTACATCATCAGTAAAATGGCTGCCTTTCATTGTATCATAGGGGCCTAAAAAATAAAATAAGACAAAGAAATCACTGAACAAACTGAAAGAGGAAAATGGAAAAAACAAAAAAAGAAGAAATAAAATCCCTAGACAATCCTATTATATAGTTAAAGGTGGTGAGGCAAAGGAGAGGCAAGCCATTGAGGTTATGGTGGGGGGAGCAGAGAAAGAGTAGACAGAAGGAGGAGGAGGCGGCGGCAGCAAGGGGCTGCTCCCCTCTGCAATGGGGCATGCGTGGGGAAGAGGAAAAAGTGTTGGAGGGGGGTTTACCCATTTCGGTTCTGGTGGGGGGAGCAGAGAAAGAATAGACAGGAGAAGGAGGGGGGGGGGAGGATAAGGTGGCGCCGAAGGGAGAGTCAGATACCTACGGAGGCGGTGGTCAAAGGCTCCCGGTGGCGGTGCTCCGGCGGTGTAGGCTTAGCAGTAGCTCGGAGGCAATGGCGGGGGGCGAGATTGCCATGGGGTGTTTTAACGGGGGAGGGGAATGCGAGGGTTTTAAATGCTGCCATTTTTTTCAGGAGAGAAGAGGGGGGGGGGGGGGAGCACGGGGTGTTTCGGGGGGGAAGGGAGAGAATATATATTTAAATATAAATAATTTTCAATATTAATATTTGCTTATTTTGAAATTAAAATAAAATATTTTTAAAAATAAAGTTTTATTACATTATATTCACTAAAATTTCGGTCGATGTAGCCGCAACAATACCAAAAAGATATCAGATGTCCATGTAGGATCACCCTTGTCGATGTCGTTGTCGCCACTACAAATCAGGTTCGAATAATATCTGGATCCATTTACAGCCCTACTCGTAGAGGAATGAAATGTCTTAAAAAGATTTATTTGCTTAATAGGGTGTGGCAGAGGCTGAGTTGGCCAAGTCATGCCTAAGTCCGGGGGTGGACCTGCCTGCGGGTGTTGCTAAGTTGTCCGGTAGGGGGACTGTACCCTGTGATGGGTTATAAGGAAGAATGGTATCCATACACAACAACTTGAGTTTTGGCGTAATGGTAATGCCTGAGATATTGATGCTATGCTTGAGATCTTGACGCTAAGCTTTATCGAGGTATGATATGATTTCTTCACTATTTAACTACTTGTAAACGATATTGAACTTGATAGTTTATCGACGCTAAGCTTTTCGATATCTTGCTTCCTTGAATGATTTTGACTTATGGTATCCCAAAGGATGTTCCTTCGACTTGGTGGGTTTCACTGATGTGGACTATGCTACATTTTTTTTTGTCTAAAATTCCATTGATTTGTGATAATACGAGTGATATTAATTTCACTAATAACCTTGTTCAACATTCTCGTAGTAAATATATTGACGTCATCGCTTTATTAGAGATCATTTTATTGCGATACACGGAGCCCTCCAAGTACTTGGCCCTTGGGCTGCCACCCACGGGTCCATAGACCCGGAAGGGTTAGAAAAGACCTAGCGAAGTAATCAAAGATAACAAACAACCGTGACCTTGAAGTAAATAGTACGAGTCCACACGTCAAGTACATGTCTATCTGTCAGTCTCAAGTACAAGTACAGTAAAGAAAAGGGAATACAAACCCTTAAGTGGCATACCCCGAGGGTGAAGGCTACTCAAAATGGGGAGATAGTTGTTGAATGCGACGTCCCGAAACTAAGCCTCCATTCAGGTGATGTCCTGCCGGTGCTGTGAACTCTCGTCCATCTCTTGATATTTTCACCTTCCTCCTAAGCAATTCACATTAATTGCCCATCTTAAAGTTTGACAAACCCAGAGTCCTTGTGCTTCTTTTTCTTTTAAGAGATGTCTTGAGTCGACCCAACCTTCATCCAGACTGACATTATTTCTAAAAACTCTATGTAATTTGCCTTTGCGTGAAGTGAGGGCGACCCCAGAAGACTTCTAAGGTCGTCCTCTTCATAAATGAGGTCGACCCCACTTTTGTGGAGTCAACCCCGTAACCCTAGGGGGATTTAAGGGTCGACTTTCCCCTTTTTTCTTCCCACTGGCAACTGCCGCCGCGATCTCGCTTCTCCTCTCTTCTCTTCTTCCTTGCGCCAAGTTTCGAGCTACTTGTCGAGTGTATTCATTCGTTTGCAACCCTAGGTTCAAGTCTATATTGCCAGAGTGTTTGCAATGCATCCTTAGAGAACCCACTTATGTGAGTGTGACTGTGAGGCCGTAGTTAAGGGAAGTGAGTGCTTCCTAAATAGCACTCACGAATCAGGACGTGGGCGCATGGCCATAAGGTGCCAACACTGAATATTTCAACCAAAACTTTTATTTTGTTGTTTCTATTAGAAATTCTCATATAAAGAATCAAGTTCAAGATTTAGTTCACTTGGTTCTATGAAGATTGAAGTTAGAAACTCAGGTGGTGGTTCAAACTTGAAAGGTACCCTCATTGAAAGCAAGATATGTTCTTTTTTCGTCGATCTTTGTTTCTTCCACAAAAGTGTTTTAATTTGTGTGGGAATGTTGGTTAAATCGTGGTGTTTAAAGTTCTTTTAATAAATCCAAATCTTTTGTGGGTTTATTGGAAAAAGATGAGAGGTGCCTCATCACACCGTCGCGAGGGTTTTGGTTGTTTTCTTTCCCCCTCTTTTTTTTTTAAGGAAAAAACACAACGCAGAAACCATATACTCCTCTTTTGGCGTTTTGGTATGGATGGAGGCCTTTGGGGAAAAAGGGAGGAAAAGCGATGCCTTTAGAAGGGCCGACCAGAAGTATCTCGAGGGTTGGCAGCAATTTTTTGGGATTTTTCTGCTTCTAGCGGAGGTGTTCTTCTTGGATAAAAGGGATCCTCTCTGGAGGTTATCTCTAATTTTAACAGTCCAGGTTATTGTAGTTTGTTTGAGAATTTTTTTCACCACTATTTTTTGTTATCGACGAAGAAAAACATGTTTTTAATGTTGTCATCGAAGAGAAATCATCTTCGTACAGAGGCACATTTTTATAACCGTTCTATTTTAAGAGAAGATCGTTGACTCTATCACATTAGTATGATGGGGACGATAATTTATCTAAGATGAGTCCTTACGGACAACTTGGGTAAGTGTTTTAACCTTTTATTTTTTCTCTTGATTCGTTGCATTCGTATACATATATTTTTCTTTTGAATTTGAATCAGATCTTATCTATATTTGTGAGACGATTTGTATTTCATGTTAATATCATCATATTTTTTGTATGTTCACGTGATTATTTATTTTATGTATATTATTTTTCCAACATCCATCTCTCTTCGGGATATAAGGATGCCTGTTATACGTGGTGTACCTTTGCATCTCTGAAAGTTGGTCACTGTGGTGAAGCACCCATCTCTAGAGCTTGCTCACAGTTGAGTCAAAAACTGTGCTGCCTCATATCCGAGGCCGCTTTATGTCTACATGGTAGCCATTCTTTCCCGGGACACAGTTAAACCGAATAAATTGTGGTCAATTATATAGATGTATCTATTTCTAAAAATGGTTTAACAGATACTTGTAAATCCATGCTGCAGTACAGTAAACGTACTGCATTGGCCAGTGCAATTCTTTTTTGTAATGATTGGAGATGTATAGACTCCAAACACTTTTCTCTAAGGGGATAGATACCGAAAACATTTGGCAGGTGAAAGACAGCTGCCCTTATACATCATATCTTAACGTTGTTTCCAGGGTAGGATGCTATATCATTCTTAGATGGGGTATATTCCCTCAAGGGTGTTCATTGTTAATTTGTTATCCAAGGAAACTTCGACCGTAAAACTTAGGCCCTCTATAAATCTGTTCGCCAGCTTCCACCACCAAGCGGTTTTTTTTTCCACAAATCTTCTGAAGTTGTGAGCTAGAGATTGTGATCTAGAGAGAGAGAGAGAGAGAGAGAGCACTGCCGATCTGGAGGAGAATGGCAACCATGGGGAACACCAATTCGGTCATACGAAGGTTCCTGCCCGCAGAGAGCCAGCAGCGAGAGGCCTCGCCGCGGGTTCCACACAAGGGGGTATCCAGCAGCGAGGCCCCGCGAAAGGAAGACGAGAAAGACCACCTCTCCGCTTCTGCCGCCGCCGGTTACGACCTCGAAAGGGAGCTGAAACAGTTCATCGAAGCCAAGGCCAGCATCAAGGACCTCGTCGACGCCGGAATCACTAACATCCCGGGCTTCTGCCACTTCCCTGATTCCTTACGCACATCCCGCCCCTCCACCACCGGCCGATCCTCAATCCCCGTCGTGGACCTCTCAGTCCCCCGCCCCCGGGCCGTGGAACTCGTTGCCGGCGCCGCCCGCGAATGGGGATTCTTCCTGGTCACCAACCACGGCATCCCCCTCCACGAGATCTCCGCCGCCCTTTCCTCCGTCCAGGCCTTCAACGAGCTGCCCGCTGAGACAAAGGCCACCTACAGCACCCGCGAAGAGACCCGCGCCTTCATTTTCAACAGCAACTTGACCCCGTCCATGAGAGGCGTCGCTTCCTGGAGGGACAACCTGCAGGTGGCAACGTCGCCGAGGCTGCCGAATCCAGAGACGATACCGGAGGTGTGCCGGGTGGAGTTGCTTGATTGGGACAAGACCACACGGGGACTGGCGGCGAGGCTGATGGAGCTGCTGAGCGAGGGGCTGGGGGTGGAGGCGGAGCGGCTGGAGGGGCTGTCGTGCCTGGATGGAAGGGTTGTAATGGGTAACTACTACCCCTACTGCCCCCAGCCGGAGCTGACGATGGGGCAGGGAGGGCACACTGACCCGGCGGCCCTGACCGTACTGGTGCAGAACGAGGTGGGAGGGCTGCTCATCAAGAAGGGGAGCGTGTTTGAGGACGGCGAGTGGTTTGAGGTCGACCCCGTCCCCGGCGCCATCATCATCATCATTGGTGACATCCTTCAGGTACCTCTGCATTACCATCATCGTCGACATATAAATAATCACGTATATAGTTAGAGATTTAATCTTACTCTTTTTTTATATGTTTTGCAGATCATTTCCAACGACGAGTACAAGAGTGCGGAACATAAAGTAGTTGCCAACCCCCATAAAACATCTCGAATCTCTGTTGCTTCCTTCTGCTTTCCAGGCAAAATGGACGACTCCACACACTACGGGCCCTTGCAGGAGTTGGTCTCTAAGGAGAAGCCCGCGAGATATCGGCAGTTCACGATGAGCGAGCACCGGAGAGCAATGTTTGCCAGAGTAGAGGGCGTCAGTTCGGTGGTTCACAACTTCAAACTAGAGGAACCCCATACCACTCCCTAAGATTATGAAATGTGAGATCTTTTTATATAATGAGATATATATGAATAAAAGAGTTGTACGATGCTACTTGTCCTTAATTTAGCAGCTATTTTTCTTTTCCTGTCACGCATTTTGATCATGTGAGATGTGACCATAAGAACAAGCGGGGCTGAAGTTAAAACTTACTTTAGATGTCTTTAGTTCAATTCTCTTGAACTTGAGCGATTTGCTTTTGCCCACCTGGTCTTCGAATTAGACCGCAGAAAAAAATGTGGCGAGTATGGCAATGTAATAAGGCTGTTCTAGTTGACTATAAGGGTATTACTGATATTGTGAATTTTCATGCAAGGTATCCTTCAATCACTTTTGTACTCTTTGGTGTTCTACCCCTTCTCTTCCGTATAATACTTTAAACCTCATATGTGCGTCTTTATGGTTTCTTAAAAAAAAAAAAAGATTAGACCTGTCGAACAAGGATCTCCGCCATCACTGGATGAGAAGAAATTGTCATGTGCTATTATTTTATCCATTACCTTGTGATTGAATTAGCAAAGCAAGTTGGTTGCTTACGTGTTTATGTAGATGGGTCGAGTGACAATGCTTCAGAACCTTGAAGCTGGTGTTGAACATGAATCCATCAAGTTTGGTTCACGGCATCCCCCGCCTGTGGCCGGATAGAGATAGGGGTGGGGTGGACCTTTTGGAGAAACCACCTCTCTTCCTCCTCCTTCCCATCTCTCTCCACCGTAGACTCTCTCTTGTCAAGGAGATATCCAAGAGGGCCTTCCACCCTCTTGCTGCTGCTATAACTTGATACTACTAGTCACCCCATACCACTACAAGAAAAAATGAGATTTTTGACCGCAACGTTCCATTGAAAATTCGTTGAAAATCGGTTGGAATAGAACCTTCCCAACTGCTTTTTGGCGACAACCCGTCAGAAATAGTCCGTCGGAAAAAATGCATAAAAAATTTTCGACGAACAACAAATTCGTCGATAAATCTGTCGGTACTTCTGACTAAATAAACCGTTGCAAATATCTGTCGACAAATAAATCATTCGACAGTTTTACCGACGAACAAAAGTCGTCGAAAAATTCTGACAGAATAGTCGGGTAGCAATTCCGTGAGAAATTTTGACACTTTGACCCACGAAAAGTATCCTCGGCAATATCTGTCAGAACTTCCGACGATTTTGCCGACAGGCAACACCGTCGGAAGTCAGGTATACTGATGTTTTTTTGACAGAAAACTATTGCCGGAAAGTCCATCAAAATTTTCTTTTTATTATTTTTTAAAATACAAATAAATGACAAAGATAAATTAAAAAACCTGCTAAAAATAATATTTATAAGAACATCCATAATAAATAACAAATAACATAAAATCATCAATCACAACGAATATTATAAGAACAACCACAATAATAACAAATATAAAATCAAGAGAGATTTGCAATATCATCCTCTCTCCCTGCCTCATGGTCGTCATGTGCTGGGAGATCTTATATTATAAAAATAAACATTAGAAATATAAATAAAAATAACATAATTAAATTATTTTTATAAAATTAAATTCAAAATATATGAATATTCACTAAGTGCATTTAGAGAATATTTTTGACCCTTTACACTTATGTTCTTTTTAGATTAGTGGTTTGAGTGCCGAACTCAAACTGAAAACCCAATTAGGATTCCATCAGTTCTAACATGTCGCTCTCACCCACTCGGTCTTGTAAGAGCGAATGACACGTCGATCGGATCCCTATTTTAGATTTTCGACCCCCGACTTGCATGTTCTAACCCTTTGCCCTTGTGGTTTTTTTAGATTAGTGGTTTGAGCGCCGAACCCAAACCAGGAATCTGATCAGGATTTTATCAGTTCCCACATGTCGCTCTCACCCACCGAGTCATGTTGGAGAGAACGACACACCGATCTAATCCTTATTTCATATTTTCGACCCTCGACATACATGTTGTAACCCTTTACACTTGGAATTTTTTTTTTACACTAGTGGTTTGAGCGCTAAACCCAAACCAGAATCCGTTCAGGATTCTGTCAGTTCCCATAAGTTGCTCTCACCCACCCAGTCGTGTCAGAGTGAACGACATGCCGATCCGATCCCTATTTCATATTTTTGACTCCCGACTTGCATGTTCTAACCGTTTACGCTTGGATTTTTTTTAGATTAGTGGTTTGAGCACTAAACCTAAACCGGTAATCCAATCAGGATTTAGTCAGATCCCACACGTCGCTCTCACCCACCTGGTCATGTTGGAGTGAACAGTGCGTCGATCTGATCCCTATTTCAGATTTTCGACCTCGACTTGCAAGTTCTAACCCTTTACACTTGTGTTTTTTTTATATTAGTGTTTGAGTCGAACCCAAACCGGGAATCCGATCAGAATTCCGTCAACTCCCACATGTCGCTCTCACCCACCCAATCGTGTTGGAGTAAACAACATGCGATCTGATCCCTATTTTAGAATTTCAACCCCCGACTTGCATGTTCTAACCCTTTACACTTGGGTTTTTTTTTAGATTAGTAGTTTAAGTATCAAACACAAATGACAATCCGATCAGGATTCTTCAGTTCCCACACCTCGCTCTCACCCACCTGATGGTGTCAGAGTGAACGACACACCGATTAGATATCTATTTCGGATTTTTGACCGCAACTAGCATGTTCTAACCCTTTACACTTGGGTTGTTTTTAAATTAGAGGTTTGAGCGCCGAACCCAAACCGAGAATCCGATCAGGATTCTGTTAGTTCCCGCACATCGCTCTTACCCACCTGGTCGTGAGCAAAAGTCATGCCGATATGATCCCTATTTCATATTTTTGACCCCTGACATGCATGTTCTAATCCTTTACACTTGGGTTTTTTTAGATTAGTGGTTTGAGCACCGAACCAAAACGAGAATTCCATCAGGATTCTGTCAGTTCCCACACGTCGCTCTCACTCGCCGGTTATGTCGGAGTGAACGACACACCGATTGGATGCCTATTTCAGATTTTGGACCCCTGACTTGTGTGTTCTAACCCATTACACTTTAGTTTTTTTAAGATTAATGGTTTGAGCACTGAACTCAAATCGAGAATCCGATCAGGATTCCGTCAGTTTTCCACACGTCACTCTTGACCCCCCGACTTCATTCAAAGTATATGAAATTGAATGTAATACTGACCTGAGGGCTTTGCTATAAGGTGCCTGCTCCTCGAATGGTACCTACCAACTGCTCGACCATGACGGTAAGGTGCAACGTCAGTTGGTGCAACAGCTCTTCCTGGATGGGGTTCTGATGTCCTCTCCACCACTGCGGGGCGTCGCAACAGAAGAACTCGAGCAGGTTGAAGGATCAACTGAACTCGCAGATGAGGATAGCACTAGAGTATTATCCAGGCTATCCCCAAAACTATACGCTCGATCCTTCCTCGACCCTTCCGCTGTGTCGTCCTAGCCCTCCAGATCCAAGTCTAGCTAGGGAGTGCTTTGTGCATAGTGTTCCGCCGTCGTCCTGTCATAGGTCTCGTGCAGAACAAATTAAAAATGTATTATTTATTGCACATTTTATTAATCCATGAATTTAATAAAATTATATATATACATACTTATGACAATCGTGCGAGCACTCTAGCTGACATAGTCATTGGTCCCTTTCCAATTATGAGTCTGATCAAATAACTCGTAAAACATAGGGAACGTTCGAGCTCATGATGCTTACAATTCAACAAAAGTAGTAGTTTCACAATAATAATGTATTAAGCAATTGAAACTTAATATACTTACCAATTTTTGGCTGTGGGTCGCATAAGACACCGACCCACTACTATGCACATTCTTTTTCGATGAGCAGCGCGATTGCGTTTAGCCGCTTATGACCTCTCCTGCCATGGTCTACTAGCCAAACGATGACAAAGGGACTCCCAATAGTCCCTCCTCTCGACACCAGGCCGTAATTCATCCAAGTCGTGGGATCCTAGCTGCCTGCAATCTTCACCGCCTTGTCTCAAGCCTCCAATAGTGACTTTCTGAAATTAGTCTGGGCAGTAGACTCCCAGATGGCTTGTGCTCGAAGGAGATCCTCCTCTCTTGTAAGCATGTACCTCCGCTATTTAGAAATTAAATTAATCCACTTAGTGCACTAACTGAGAGAGATAGTAATTAAATAATTGACTTCAAATGAGTAAAAAGTAATAATACCATGAACATGTCAAAAAACAGATCCCGGACAGACAGGGGAAGCTCTTTCAATGAGTCCACTGGTCCTTGAATGTGTGTGTGCAGCACCAATGTAATATAGCGGGAAGCAGATCCTGGATCTATCTTCCCCTTGTAATTGCACATTAATTTTCTACATGAATCATACACTACAAGAAAAGGTAATTTTAGCGACCGACAACTTCGGTCCCTAGTCTGTCACTATTCGATCTCTAAAACAATTAGTGTTCGAATAGAGACCGAAGTTGTCGGTGAAGAATTTTGGTTCACCATATTGTGACCGAAAATTTTCGATCCCTACTCAGTCACTGATAGTGACCGAAATACTGACCAATTATTTCGGTCACTATACAGTGACAAAAATAGTGACTGACACATTTCGGTCGCAATCTGCAACCGATTACTTCGGTCACTATTTTGGTCACAATATAGTGACCGTAATAATGACTAAAATGTTCGATCGCTATTAGTTTGCAGACTTACATGATGATACTCTGGAGTACTCTTTGGGATGGATGGCGCACAACATCATATTCATGGCACTCCAGTTGAGTGTGGACTTCTTGATCTGCTCCTTAGTCCATAAATCTTCATCTTCTGGCAATTCAGTAGGTCCTTTATCAACAATCTTCCAAAGCTCATAGTCTTGAGCTCTAAGAATACTTGCATCCTATTTTTCCAATAGGAATAATCAGATCCATCGAAAAAAGGAACCCTAGTAACTGAGTGACCCTCAATGTGAATCGTTGCTTATTTGTAAACAAATCGTTGTACGCACAAATCATTATTCATCCATATCCAAATCGTTCCGGATAACAATCGTTATGACACTATGAGCAAATTGTTATAATCAAATCGTTATAAGCAATCGTTATGACCAAATCGTTGTGAGCAAATCGTTATGACCAAATCGTTATAACCAAATCTTTATGAGCAAATCGTTATAAGCAAATAGTTATAACCAAATTGTTATGAGCAAATCGTTATAAGCAAATCGTTATGAGTAAATCGTTATGAGCTAATCGTTATAAGCAAATTGTTATAACCAAATCATTATGAGCAAATCGTTATAAGCAAATCGTTATGAGTAAATCGTTATAAGCAAATTGTTATGAGCAAATTGTTATACTCACTTACAAAATCGATGTGAGATTGAAATCGTTATGATTCTAAGGAAATCGTTGCAACAACTAGAAAGTCGATGTGTACTTAGAATATTTCATGCTTTGAACTATAAATGCTATAGGATGATAAATACTTACTGATTTTGCTTGTATTTCTTTGTTTTATTTCCTGTGCTTAAATCTCATAGAAATTATGTTAGAGTAATCTTTATCACAGTTTTGTTAATCACCAAAATAGATATGTAATTTATTTAAATTACATTTGGGATAATCTGATCATCAATCTCCCCCTTTTTGGTGATGACAAAACATAGCATTAACCAAGATGTTCTGAAATAAATGTAAATAAATTGCGGAATAAGATATCATGAGAGATGTATTTTAGAAGTACTGTATTTCTCCCCTTTTTGTCATTAAGCAAAAGGATATCATACTGAGACAAAGAATTTAAGGAGAAAAAGAGAAGTAAGATCAAAGAACTGTTCTATTTATCTTGAGGGTTTACATGGAGGTAGAAAGCAGGAGGCAGAAGAGAGTCATGCCACTGAATAATGCGCAAAGCCTTGCATTCCTGCTCCTCAAAATAGGTCTGAAAAACCCCAAAAGTAATAGAATAAGATGACCCCAGTCAGGAAGCATTCTTTTGATGTGAAGTTGACACTGATCTTCTATAAAATTAGCATATTCATCTTTGCCAAGAGAGGCCTTAAAGGAAATGAAAGATCCAAAGCTGGCAAACTAAAGAAATTAGTTGATCTTTATAGGGTAGTGGATCTGATGCTGCAGAAGATCTTTCTTCAAAGCCATAAAAAGCTTGTACCGCTCGACCCACTGATCATAGGGCTCTTGAACCAGATTGATGGAATTTAAATCCAAAAAGGCTTCAGCTGTGAGAGTAGGCTTGCCTGCCTTAAATAAGGAGCTATTCAAGGCTTCCAACTAAAGGGCTGACTGGTTAAAATGCTTTTCCCAGTCCGTGGAGAAAGCCTTTCACATTCTGATAGCAGAGGGGAAAGAACTTCAGAGGCGATAGGCCTAGATGAAATTCTCTGAAGATGAATCTTGGAAGGAAGGGAGACGACCTTACTGAGCGGATATCCTTCCCATTACTCGAGCAAATCTCTCGAAAATGACAAGACCAACTGAGGAGTCCATGACCATGGTGTGTAGTTTAGGGAGAAGCACAATATCTTGTATTTTCAAGGTAGCAAAATCCACTTTGAAGGAGCAATTAACTGGATTTTCAATTTTTAACAAAGCAACGGCTCCCTGGAACTGACCCAACTGCACTTCAGGTAGCTTGTGAAGATACCGATAGTCATTGAAGAGCTGGAAGTACCGGATGAGCTTAACTTCCTTTTGAATAAAAGGCACCCAGGTAGACTATGATGGATGACAAACTACTCAGAGAGAGTGAGTGGGTGATCCCGGGGAGGAAACCGATCAGACTCATAAGAAGAAACTTCCTGTAGAGGGCCTTGTGCCCTTTACCCTACTGATCTTCAGACTTGCATTCAGTCATTTGGAAGATTTTGGATTGATCAGCTTTGGAGATGTGATTTTAGGGAAGGACAACATTGAGGTGATCTGTTAGGTTGAGAAAAGGAACATCAAAAAGGGTGGCAAAGATACACTTTTGGAGATATTCACAATAGATTGATTTTCTCTGATTCTCAACAGTGAGAGAGAACCAAAGAGGAGGAAATTTAGGTTCAGTGGGAAGAGTAAGAGTGGTGGAGAGTTTCCTCTTTTTAGAGATAGGACTACAGGAGTCAGTCCTGTGGACAGAGAGGCAACTGCCAGAACTGAACGGATGGTGGTAATTTCCAACTCATCTTCAAATTTGTTGAGAAAGGGACCTTCAAGTTGTGCACTTTCAGATATAAAGGTGACAAAGGAGGGAGGAGTAGGAGGATGAAGAAATGATTGATGTGCAGAAGGAGGTATGATGGATGGTCCATCTGAAGAAGGACCAGAGGAAGATGAGGCTCCAACTGATGATGAGGCTGGAGGGTCTTCAAGAACAGGAGGAGGTGGAGGAATTGATGTAGAGGTGGCAGGAGATGAAGAGGATTCAGAAGGAAATGGAGTTGTGGAAGAAATGGTGCGAGGCAGGGGTTGTTTGAAGGTGATAGGTGCTAGAGGTGTTGTGGAGGAGGATGGTGGTGAAGGAGGGGTTGGAGTTGCAAGAGATGAAGGATCAGGGGCTTCTGAAGCTACAACTGTCTCTTCTACTCTTGGAAGCACACCCTCGGAAACCACTGGCCCGGTTGGCCCAGCAACATCCTCTGATGGCCCTACTGGCCCAGCCTTCACAGCTTCAACAATAACTTCCATTTCAGTGGCTACCTCTTCAACAACCTGTGGCCCTAATGGCCCTACTGGATCTTTTGAAACTGGCCCTGATGGCCCTACTGGCTCTTTTGAAATTGGCCCTGATGGCCCTGCTGGTTCTTCTGAAACTGGCCCTGATGGCCCAGCACTGCGGACTGGATCTGCAGGAGGGGCATTTGAGGATTGTGCCCTGACCAAATCTCCAAGTGCGATTATAGACTCCTTGATGCTAATGAGCTCACTGTGCACCCATCTCACTGCATTTTGACCATTCCCATTTCCTTAGCTGAGGTACTCTGGCTTATAAAGATTGAAGCAATGTCAGATTGCACAGAGCACAGAGACTTCCCTTGCTCATCCATTCTTTCAATAAAAGGCTTCAAATTGATTTTCAATTTCTTCTTCTTCTGCCTCTGATGAGGCCTCCTGGTCAAGAGAGGAATCCCAGGAGCTGCTTCTTTCCCTTGGCTGCTTGCCCTTGCAATGGGCTCCACATTATCATCATTTGCATCATCTGAGGCACTCTCCACAATGCCTTCTCTGAACTGCTCATTAATGGGGACATTAGCAGTGTGCTCCCCCTGAGATGCTGCTTCCTTTCTGAAGATTGCTTCCCCGACTAGGAGCATCTTCTACTTGTACATCTTCTGTTACAATTTCCTGCTCCCCCTGAATGGGAGCTTCCTCCATCACAACATCTGCAATGTGGCCTGATGCCATAGCTTCTTCAACGATAGCAACCTCTTGCACACTTTGAGTGCTTGGAATGGAGTCTAGCACTCTTTTGAGGACTGGCCCTACCATAGAAGTTGGAGGGGTAATTACTTGCAATTGCTCTACAGGCTCAAGGTGCTTAGGAGGAATATCCTCTATCCTTCTTTCACTGGAGCTGATATCCTCAACAATTTCTTGAATAATTCTTGCTACTTGCTCTTCCTCAATGTCTGACACACATTCCCTAATAATTGTTGCTGCTGCTTGCACTAAAGGCGCTGCTGCTACTTGAGGTTCTTCTTGGGTGGCCTGCTCTTGAACTCCTGGTCCTGTTGGTGCTTCTACTGCTACTGCTGCTTCTCCTACTTCTTGTTGGACTTCGTGGGCTTTGCCAATAATGGCTTCACCCTCAGCCACTGAAGTCTTGGACCATACACCATTAACTAGTGAGAATCGACTCTTCTTCAAGTTTCTGTTTTGAATGGCTTGGCCCATTTTCTCAGACATTGCTTCAGATAAATTGATGCCAAAATGATGAAATACCTAGGTGAGCAGATGTGCATATGGTAGAGACACATTTAGCTTGATTTTCTTGTCCCAAACCTGAGCGGATGCAAACTTCATCCTTTCTATCATAACCTCTGCCATATTTATGCTCTGGTTCTGGATGGCCCAGAACATCATATCCGAGTCCGCCTTTGTGCAAGTTGAAAAGGTGGCACTCCTTGGGACCAAAATTTGGCAAACAATAAAGTGCAAAATACGGTTGAAAGCATTCAGCTGGTTGATGTCAATTTTCCCATCCTTTAGTCTGAATTCGGGACCAACAATCCCTATTCCTTTCACCTGGATATCCACAATGTGAATCCCACTATGACTGATGGTGCAAACACCAAATAGCGATTCTAATAGCCCATAGGTGATCTTAATCTGGGTTCCTTTGACAGTGGATGTCAAGGACCCAACCTCCTCAGTCTTCAAACAAATGTAAAAAGCCTTCACTAGGTCTGGATAACTTACTTCTGACAGAGTTGCCATCTTTGACCATTTCATACTCTCCATTGCTGCAATGATGTTGCCCATTCCATTTTTCTGCAAATCTGCAACGTCCACTGCCTTATTGCCACAGATCTTGATCTTCACAGAGGTGAACCTTTCTTGCTGCTCAGCGGTGAGAAACTTAACTCCATAGCCCCCGACGTTGCCGGAAACACCAGACGCGGCCATGGATTTGAATGGGGAAAGTTTCTAATGATTGGAATGAGGAAAGGAGCAGAAGCCCTCAAGAAATTTCTAGCGGGAAGGAGTGGACGCTTTGAAATTCTAGAGAGTCGATGTCGGAGTCGATAGGCTATCGCCTCAGGCAAGTTGAAGGAGATGAAGACAAGGGTGAATCGTTGTAGCACAGATTTTGGGTTTTTATCAAAAAGAATAAAGGTGATTTTTCGAAACGAGAGGCCCATAATGGCAGAAAACGACAAAGTGACCAGTTCGAGAGGAATAAATACTTTAAAAATAATCGAACCGACTCGGATAAGTAAGAAACAAGTAATATTTTAATGAGATTTTGCTTAACTACAGAGGAGAGAAATTTTGGTTTTTCTGAAAAATTTTATATTTCAGTTTTATACAGATAAATCTTTCACAATTTATGCATGCCTAGTTCCCTTCTAAGAGAAGAAAATCTCTCTTCACGTAAGGCCTTTGTGAAGATATCTGCTAACTGATTTTGAGTATCTACAAAAGAAATGTCTATATTACCATTAGCTACATGATCACGAATAAAATGGTATCTAAACCTCAATGTGCTTTGTCCTTGAATGCTGAACTAGATTCTTAGTGAGATTTATTGCACTGGTGTTATCGCACAGCAAGAGAATTGCCTTGTTATTTAGTCCAAAATCCTCAAGCTGCTGTTTGATCCATAAGAGTTATGCACAACAGCTTCCAACAGCCACGTACTCAGCTTCAGCTGTAGATAGTGCTATTGAATATTTCTTCTTTAAGGACCATGATATTAGACATCCTGCAAGAAATTGACAAAATCCACTGGTGCTTTTCCTGTCTACTTTGCATCCAACATAGTCAGCATCAGAATATCCCACTAAATTAATTTCACATGAATTTGGGTACCATAATCCTAGATCATGAGTTTTGGCTAAGTATCTAAAGATCCTTTTAACACAAATTAAATGCGACTCTTTAGGATCTGTTTGGTACCTAGCACACATACATACGCTAAACAATATATTAGGTCTGCTTGCTGTTAAATAGAGTAATGAACCTATCATACCTCTGTAAAGTTTCTGATCTACTTTCTTACCATTTTTGTCACTGTCTAGCCTTGTTGATGTGCTCATGGGTGTTGACAGTGGCTTGGCGTTTTCAAATCCAAACTTCTTTAGTAATTCTTTGGTGTACATGGCTTGACAGATGTGAGATCCTTCCTTTCCTTATTTGATATGCAATCCGAGGAAGTAGTTAAGCTCCCCCATCATGTTCATTTCAAATTCTCCCTGCATAAGCTTTTCAAAATACTTGCAAAGAGATTCACCAGTAGAACCAAATATTATATCATCAACATATTTGAACAAGTAACATATTTTTAAGTTTAGACTTAATTAATAATGTGCTATCTACTTTTCCTCTAATGAAACCATGATTTAACAAAAATGAACTAAGTCTTTCATACCAAGCTCTAGGTGCTTGCTTTAATCCATACAAGGCTTTATGCAACTTAAAAACATGATTGGGAAATCCATGTCATCAAAACCAGGCGGTTGTTCTACATATACCTCTTCCTTTATAAAACCATTCAGAAAAGCAGATTTTACATCCATTTCAAAGAGTTTTAAATTTAATGCAGAAGCATATGCAAGTAAAATCCTAATTGCCTCAAGTCTAGCCACTGGTGCATAGGTTTCATCGAAATCTATGCCTTCCTCTTGGAATAGCCTTGAGCTACCAATCTAGCCTTGTTTCTAGTGATCACACTAACTTCATCCAATTTGTTCCTGAACACCCATTTGGTGCCAATCATAGGATGATCTGATGGTCTCGGAACAAGGGACCATACTTGGTTTCTCTTGAACTGGTAAGTTCATCTTGCATGGCTAATATCCAAGATTCATCAGACAGTGCCTCATTGACTGTCTTAGGCTCTTTTTGAGATACAAAAGCTAAATAATCACATGGAATTACATTACCTCTTGTTCTTACCCCAACAGATAGATCTCCAATTATATTGTCTAGTGGGTGATCCTTCTTATACCTCCATTCCTTTGGAAGATTTTCATGTGATGTGTCCTTTTGTTGTAGATCTTCCAAGGGTGGATCTTCCTTGTCCTCAATCGATGTGTTCTTTAGCTTCTTGGACAATTCATTTGTATCATCAATATCACTATCTACTTCCTTTCTCAAGGAAGGGTTAGTTTCATCAAAAATAATATGTACTGATTGCTCAATTAATAAAGTTCGTTTATTAAATACTCTATATCCTTTGGGTTTGGAAGCATACCCTATGAATATACCTTCATCTGATTTGGGGTCTAGCTTACCAATGTCTCTTTTGCCGTTGTTGTAGATGAAGCATGGACATCCAAATGTCCTAAAATGGCTGATCTTCAGCTTCTTCTGCTTGTATAGCTCATATGAAGTCTTTCCCAAGATTGGCCTGATCATTACTCTGTTGATGATATAGCATGCTGTGCTGATAGCTTCGGCCCAAAAATATATTGGAAAATCATATTCTGATAGCATTGTCCTTGCCATATCCAATAGGGTTCTATTTTTCCTTTCAGCAACTCCATTTTGTTGTGGTGTCCTTGGTGCTGAGAAGTTGTGTTCTATTCTTTGGCTATCACAGAATTTTGCAAAGCTCTCATTCTGAAATTCTTCTCCATGATCTGATCGGATACTAATGATGCTATACTTCTTATCCTTTTGAACTTTCTTGATGAAACTAACAAAACTCTCAAAGGTATCATCCTTGTGTTCTAAGAAGGAAACCCATGTAAACCTGGAGTAATCATCTACTATAACAAATCCAATGTTCTTTCCCCCGAGACTTGTGGTCCTCATTGGCCCAAATAGATCCATATGTAGAAGTTCTAAGGGTTTAGAGGTTGTTACCATGGTCTTTGACTTGAAGGATGACTTGGTGTGCTTACCTTTTGCACACGGTCCACATACACCATTCATTTTTGCACTAACCTAGGGTAGACCTTCCACCAAGCTTCTCTTGATCAACTTTCTCATGCCAACGAAACTGCAGTGGCCTAGTCTTCGGTGCCAAAGTTCAGTTGACTACTCTTTGTTTACTGCCAGACAGACATCTTGATCTTTCATGTCTTCTAGATGAAGTACATACATGTTCTTTTCCCTGCTAGCTTCAAACACGACTGCACCATCCTTCATAATGCTGCACTTTGACTCTTGAAATCTGATCTGATGTCCTTTATCGCACAACTGACTGATACTGATAAGGATGTGCTTCAGTCCTTTCACATAGAGTACATCTTCAATGATAACTTTTCCTGTGCTACCACCGGTCCGCAACCTCTTACAGTTCCTTTGCCATTGTCACCATATGTAATGTGCCTTCTTCAGCTTCAAGGTGAGAAAACAGCTTCTTGTTACTTGACATATGCCTTGAGCACCCGCTATCCAAGTACCATTTGGATGCTCGAAGTTTTCCCTGCATTAAAAACATTAAGCTTTAGGTACCCAAGTTCTTTTGGGTCCTGATTGGTTAGTATCATCAATTTTCCTTTCAATTATCCATTTTTTGTGTTTAGTTGGACATGTCATTTTAATGTGACCTAACTTGTTACAATGGCTGCAGCAAGACATTTTAGTTATCTTTTTCAGTTAGAATGTATTTGAAATTTACTTTATATGTTGTGTCTTGTTCAGGTACAAATGTAGGAGTTTGATATGTTTTAGGATATACTACTGTTTCTTCATTATCGGGAGGAGTATAACCTAATCCATGTTTCTTTTTACCTGACCGTCTAGCACCTTTTAATATTAATGTTGTTTTGCCATTAGTAAAATTTTCTAGTGTGCTTGACAATTTTTCATTTTCTGTTGTTAAAGTGTTAACTTCTTGTTTTAATTTATTTACAGTTTCTTGGTTTTCCAAACTCGCTATTTGTTCATTTTTATTTTTTAAGCCTTCACATAATAATTCATTTCTCATTTTTAGCTCAGTAATTTGTTTTTCCATTTGCTCATTTTCAGATCTTAAGTGCGACGACCCTCCTTATACTGGTACGATTATACCAATCCACATTCGTATAATGAGTCCCGTCACAGTGGGACATTTACCCAACACTAACATATGATCGAGACGTACACAAATATAAATACAGAGTAGCGGAAGAAAGAACTCCAATTTCTCATTTCATCATCTACATTTAACCATACATGATCAATATAGCAAATTAAAGAGCTATAGTCCACATTATGAAACACTAAACTCAATTACATAGTTTGTCCATGATTACATAAGTTTCAAATACATGATTCCCAAGTACATACTATGAACTAAGCACAAAATGGTAACTCCACCAAGATACTCTCCTCGCTCGGAGTCGCTCTCCACGATCTCCTCCAAGGAAGTAGGGTCACCTGCTAAACCTGTACGCCGAAGCAAGGAATGAGTCTAATAGACTCAGAAAATAACTCCATACACGTCACACATGCATATGCCACAAGTAAGTTCTATTTTCAATTTCATTAATTCAAACATATAGCATGGTTGAGACAAGGAAAATAAACAACTTCTCATGGCATTTTTACAACTTCAATTTCACAACACATGATACATGATTCATGCCATCTCAAAACAAAATACCTATCACATGCTTTCTACTCCCCCTTCACATGAGAGCTAACATTTTACATTTAAGCTAACAAGGTAGCCTTCTAAGCATGGAATCTCACACACATATAAAAGAAGTACTCCTAACATGATTCTACGTATTCTTGTACATGTAAGGCATCATTGTAAACATATGAAGGTTGCTGTTTTGACATGAACTTAATAATTTCATAACATGAATTACAATTTTACACTCTAACACATTTATATCACATGATTTCACATTTACACATTCATATAGCTCACTTTTACACATTACACATATGCACATGTTCACATTATACAATTTACACATATTCACATTCACATTCACATTAGATGCCATGACACATAGTCCAACCACCATTAGAAGGACACATCACATACACATAACACATAACACATAGACGCCACCTAGGCAACACAGTGATGGCTCTTGGACTGCGCAGACCGGGAGAAGAACTCTCCACCCTAACCAGTGGTACTTGTCCACCTCCAGGATTTCATCATAATGCCCATAGGATTAACACATTGAACCTTCCTGTTGGGACTTTTCCACGGTACGGTTCCACGGCCCTCTATGGAAGTAGTGTCACACATGACACATTTTTACACATTTCGGTTTTTAACACACACATATTACACAATATGACACATCACTTATAGTTTTATCATTAAACACGTGGTTCAGTTTTCCTAAATCTTGGTACTACTGTTGACAGGGTTCAAACACTTCAAAATTTGCACTAATCAGGTTGGGAACACCTAATCAAAACCTAATTACGTTAAGCATGCATAAATCATTCGATTTCACATGGAAATTTCACAACATAACCTACTGTTTCCCAAATCTCATGAAACTTTAACCACACATTGTATGAAGGTTTCAGACAACACGTGCAATTTTTCACATTTTTCTAAGTTACATATAATTTACAGAAAATGAATTACTCATTCACATGCACAATTAATTCAATTATCATAGAAGCACAACAAAATTATCAGATTTGATAGTTTACAGACCTGTACCTAACATGCACATCATCACATAAATTTTCCCCGAATCTATCTCACATCATACAATTTACTGTGATTTTTACAAGGATCTACATATGCTTTCTATTTTCAGTACAGAAATTATAATAAATCACATGATCATGGAAAAATTTCCAAATTTACAGAGCATGGACTGACGTATATACACATGGTCTAGAAAATTTATGGCATTCAAATTCCTCATGGATAGTTTAAACAGTCAAGCAGCATAACCAAGACCTTATCTACGTGTGATTTAAATAAATGTAACAATTTACACACTTTGCAGAAATTCACCAAACTTCCACAACACATTCTATTATCTACATTACATAACATATAAAAATTACACTATATCCTCATGCGTAAAACTTCAGAAATTAGGTATATAAGGCAGAACAGTTTCCTGTTCTGTCCTGAAGAACTCAAAGGCAATGTCTGACCTTTTAAAGGTGTTAACGGCAGCATCGTCTGCCGCCAACTGAGGATCTTGACGGCTAGGGATCTTGCCGTCAAGTTCCTGTCTGTGCAAAACACAGACTGAGCTCTAAAGAATGGGTGAATGTGGGGATCCAGGACACGAGGAAAATCTCATAAAATCCTTAAAACCTACTGGACACATACATGAACTACGGGGATGGGTTACTTGCCTTTTACAAAATCTCCAAAGGGATCAGATTTGCTGTTGAAGCTCTCCTTGGGCAGTGCCAAGAAGCCTCCTCCACAGCCTTCCCTCGGGTTCTAGGTCGAAGTAGGCTGCAACTAGTCGTTGGAGAGCCTTCCTCTAAGTCCAGACTACCTCCCAACCGATGTAGATCACCGGAGATGCTCCAGTTCGCCAGATCCAAGCCTCCAAAGTTCAGTCTTTCACCTCTCTCTCAGCTAGGGTTTTCTTTCTTGCAAAGAGCCAAGAGAGAGTCTTTCAGGTTGAAAAGGGAGGAAAGTTTATAGGAAGATGGCTTGGGATATCGCGTAGGGCCTGATGTGAGGGCTGAGAGCCGTTGGGGACATCTCCCCAATCGGTGAGCAAGCCCAACCCGGAATTTTGGGGTCTGCTGTGCATAGAAAATTAGAGAGATAGACGTCCACATCCATGGCCGTGTACTTAAGAGTTGACGTCCATCGGGGTGGACGCTGACTCCCATGGACGTCCATCCATGTTGACGCCAATTTACTCTTCGGCCAGAACATTAAAACCATGCTTACACCATATATTTACATGCAATATATGTAGTATGGTATACACACTACTACACCATGCATTCAAACAGTATTTACAACCAATTTACCCATGCATACGTAAGTATACCAAGATAACCTCGTACATAGGTATCTACATACGCACACATGATATATATATATATATATACATATACACAACATGACTCAACACACAATAAATAAAATAACAAACAATTTGAGGGCCTTACACCCTCTCCCCCTTAAGGAAACTTCGTCCTCGAAGTTTAAACAATACTACTCGAACAAATGAGGATACTTCTTCCTCATCGCATCCTCAAGCTCCCAAATAGCCTCCTCTCGCGAGAAGTTCCGCCATAAAACTTTTACCGACGTAATTCTCTTGTTCCGGAGATGCTGAACCTTCTGGTCAAGAATAGCTAGTTGTTGCTCCACATACGATAGATTTGGCTGGATCGCCACTGGCTCGTGACTAATCACGTGAGATGGATGTCGGACATACTTCCTGAGCATAGAAACGTGGAAAACGGGATGAACAATAGCTACAGCTGGGGGTAAAGCTAGCTCATATGCCACGTTGCCCAATCGTCTGAGAATCTCATATGGGCCAATGAATCTAGGGATCAATTTACTATGCCTGCCAAACCTGACGACACCTCGAGTAGGTGAAATCTTCAAAAAGACATGCTCACCCACTTCGAACTCCAAATCCTTCCTCCTGTTGTCGGCGTAGCTCTTCAGCCTATCCTGCGCCGCAACAAGCCTCTTCCTGATAAGCTGGATCTTATCCGAAGTCTCCTGAACTAACTCCGGACCGATCAACTGCCTATCGCCAGTCTCCTCCCACATAAAGGAGATCTGTAGGGCCTTCCATACAACACCTCAAATGGAGCCATACCGATGCTCGCATGAAAACTGTTGTTGTATGCGAACTCCACTAGAGGGAAATGACGCTCTCAATCATCCTTCCAATCCAGCACACATGCCCTCAACATATCCTCGAGCGTCTGGATAGTCCTCTCGGACTGTCTATCTGTCTGGGGATGAAACGCCGAACTGAGCTTCAGCTCCGAACCTAAAGCATCCTGAAGACCCTTCCATAACCTCGAAGTAAATCTCGGATCTCGATCCGAAATGATCAACTTCGACACACCATGCAATCTAATAATGCTACTGACATACAATCTAGCCAAGCTCTCTACTGACTGCTTCTTTTTCATAGGCAAGAAATGCACAGTCTTCGAGAATCTATCTACGATTACCTAAATCGAGTCATTGCTCTGTCCAGATCGAGGAAAACCGGAAACAAAATCCATAGTGACAGCTTCCCACTTCCATACTAGGATCTCCATCTTCTGCATAAGTCCAGATGGTCGCTGTCGCTCGGCCTTTACTTGCTGACACACTAGACATCGGGACACATAATCCGCCACATCCCTCTTCATGCCGGACCACCAAAAGGACCTCTTCAAATCCTGGTACTTCTTAGTGTTATCCGGATGAATAGAGAATCGCGATCTATGAACCTCCGCTAACACATGCTCACGGACCTCTACCAAATCAGGGACACAGACGCGTTGATGAAACCTAATCACACCATCCTCATCACGAGCAATACCCGCCTTGCCCACTAACTCTTGGAGTCTAGGGTCGGCTTTCTGTTGCTCGATCACCTCATCCAAAACCGAGGACCTAAGAGATAACTGAGCTACAAAAGCCTGGCATAACGATGTCTCTATCTCAGTCAATGCGCAAGCCGCATCCTCCAACATCTTCTAGTCCTGCTGGAGAGATGGTCTCTTCCTACTCAGGGCATCAGCTACGACATTCGCCTTCCCAGGGTGATACTGAAGGTCGAAGTCATAGTCCTTCAAGAACTCAATCCATCTTCTCTGCCTCAAGTTTAATTCCTTTTGGGAGAAAAGATACTTCAAGCTCTTGTGGTCGGTGAACACATCAAATCTGACACCATAAAGATAGTGCCTCCAGATCTTTAGTACATGAACCACCACTGCAAGCTCCAAATTATGGGTCGGATAGTTCTTCTCATGCTCCTTCAACTGACGAGAAGCATATGCTACTACCCTTCCTTGCTGCATCAAAACGCAACCAAGGCCAATCCGAGACGCATCCGTGTAGATAGAAAAACCCTCTACACCGCTCGGCAAGACTAACACCGGAGCTGACGTGAGCTTAGTCTTCAACAATTGAAAACTACTCTCACACTTCTCGGACCAGTCAAACTTCACTCCCTTTCTGGTCAGCTGTGTCAATGGGACGGCGATGGATGAAAATCCCTCAATAAATCGCCGATAGTAACCAGCCAAACCAATAAAACTCCAAATCTCCGAAGGGGGAGTCTCCCAATCCATAACTGCCTGGACCTTTGCTGGGTCAACTGCAACACCATCACCAGAGATAACATGCCCGAGGAAATGAACCTCGTGCAACCAGAAATTACACTTTCTGAATTTAGCATACAGCCTGTGCTCACAAAGAACCTCTAACACTACCCTCAAATGTTGACGGTGTGTGGCCTCATCCGGAGAGTAGACCAACACATCATCGATAAATACCACAACAAAGCTATCTAAGTACGGCCTAAACACTCTGTTCATAAGATCCATGAACGCTGCAGGGGCGTTGGTCGATCCAAAAGAAAGGACCAAAAACTCATAATGTCCATAACGGGTTCTAAACACCGTCTTGGACACATCCTCACTCCTAATCCTCAACTGATGATAACCAGATCACAAATCAATCTTAGAAAAGACAGTTGCATCTTGCAACTGGTCAAACAAATCATCAATCCGAGGCAAGGGATACATGTTCTTCACAGTCACTTGGTTTAGCTTCCTATAATCAATGCATAACCTAAGTGACCCATCTTTCTTTCTTACGAACAACACAGGTGCGCCCCAAGGGGAAATACTAGGGCGAATGAATCCCGTATCTAGCAATTTTTGCAACTGCCTCCTTAACTCGGCTAACTCCGCAGGTGCCATCCGATATGGAGCCTTTGAGATAGGAGAGGTGATCGGAAGCAACTCTATGGTGAACTCTATCTCTCTATCCGGTGGCAATCTAGATAAATCATCGGAAAGATGTCTGGAAAGTCCTGCACTACCTCGATCTCTGCAAGAGTAGGTGACTCATCAGCCTCTGGTACTAATACCACGCTGGCAAGAAAAGCGTCACAACCCTTGTTCACCATGCGCATCGCCTTCATGGCAGAGATAACCAACTTTCCCGCCAAGTTCCTTGGCAAGGATGAGAGAACTCGTCCTCACCAGGAATGCGGAAAACAATCCTCTTCCGACGACAATCTACTAACGCATAGTGCTCCTCTAGCCAATCCAGACCAAGAATAGCATCATAGTCCTTCATCTTTAGCAAGAAGAAACACCCATCTAAAACCCTATCTTCAATGCACACAGGTAACGACGGAATGCACTTCCTAGTCGATACCGTACCCGCGGGCGTGTGTACACACAACGAGACTTCTAAATCCTCAGACTCTATGCCTGACTCTAGAGCTAACTGTCTAGCGAACCGCTCGGAAATGAACGAGTGAGTGGCACCCGTATCAAACAAAACTCGAGCGTGCACACCTAGAAGTAAAATCGTACCTTCGGTGACATGCTCCGCCTGCTCGCCATCCTCTCGTGCTAGGGCAAACACTCGAGCTGGGGCTCGAGGCCTTCCTGGTCTTCTTGTAGCTGGCGCTGCTGCTGCTACCGCTATTGGGGTTGGCGCTCCACGCTGGACTCCCTCCTGAAGTCTCGGACAATCCTTGATCTTGTGGTCACTGCTCCCGCACTTCAAGCATTTTCCCGCTACCATCCAACACTCCGTACGACCGTGTGTCTTCCCGCAATTGGGACACTCCTTCTTCACACCAGGGGAACGTTGAGAAGGTACCTGAGTACTGCTGGCTGCCACTGGACGTTGTGGTGTCTGATACACTGCCTTCTTCTTGTCCTGCCGCTGGAAAGTAGCTGTAGGCCTCTTCTGCGAAGCCTTCTTCTCCTCAAGGTACTGCTGCATCTCGCCCTCCTGCCTACAAGCAGCGCTAAGGGCCTCGTCTAAGGTACGATGGTCAAACGCCACTAGCCTCGTCTGCAGTGATGGCTGAAGGCCCATCACGAACTTCTTTGCCTTTCTGCTCTCATCCGTCACTATGTGAGGTGCATACTTAGATAATTCAGCGAACCTGGCCTCATACTCAAGCACAGTCATGAAGCCCTGGGTCAAAGAAAGGAACTCCTGCTCCATCCAGTCCTGAATATGCTCGGGGATGAACATGGCCCTAAAGAGCCTCACGAACTCGTCCGAAGCAATCTCAATAGCGCGGTCCTCAAACCGGGTGCGCAGTAATGAAGCCCACCATACATCAGCTCTCTCCTGCAACATAACCTTCATAAGCACCAACTAAACAACTTCAACTTAACAGGGGATATAAACAATTAAAACTAGCACATACCTGTAGCATATAGGTGTCTAAAGTAACCTTATCATCGTCCGCACACCTAATAGCCCGAAAGATCTTCTCGATCTCCCTCATCCAGCTCTCGGCTAGTAACGAGTCACTCTCCCCCTTAAAAGAGGGTGGCAACATCCTCTTGAATCTTTCCATGACGGAAGGTCCACCATTGTCCTGAGCCAGAATTTGAGCCTGCTACAACAACCAACAAGCAATGCATATTCAACACAACATCATGCAATTAAATAAAACAAACTACTCTTTATTTTATTATTCCAACCTAAGCCTCCATCTGAGCTTGGAGTGTAGCCTGGGTGTGGGCCTACGTCTGCATGGCCTGCATTAGACCCTGCATGAACACTCCATAATCCACAGGCGGCGGTGGGGGCAGTATAGGACCCTGAGGTGCCGGGGCCTGCTGCTCTGCTTGTCCCTCACACCTCTGCTCGCCCTCACGAGCCGGAACACCACCTTGCCTACCACGCGAAGCCATGGCTGCAATAAAATTCCAGCCACTATTTGAACTACATTATTTAATTTCCTAACCACTTTCTTATCTATTTTCCATTCATTATTAATCAATTCTACACATGTGGACAATTCTATAAAGATTTAGTATGTAATGAAGATGATGACTCAGATATTTATGCACAATCTCAACCAAGTGTCTCTGATACCAATCTCTGCGACGACCCTCCTTATACCGGTACGATTATACCAATCCATGCCAGTATAATGAGTCCCGTCACAGTGGGACATTTACCCAACACTAACATATGATCGAGACGTACACAAATATAAATACAGAGTAGCAGAAGAAAGAACTCCTATTTCTTATTTCATCATCCACATTTAACCATACATGATCAATATAGCAATTAAAGAGTTAAAGTCCACATAATGAAACACTAAACTCAATTACATAGTTTGTCCATGATTACATAAGTTTCAAATATATGATTCCAAGTACATACTATGAACTAAGCACAAAATGGTAACTCCACCAAGCTACTCTCCTCGCTCGGAGTCGCTCCCCACGATCTCCTCCAAGGAAGTGGGGTCACCTGTTAAACCTGTACGCCGAAGCAAGGAATGAGTCTAATAGACTCAGCAAATAACTCCATACACGTCACACATGCATATGCCACAAGTAAGTTCTATTTTCAATTTCATTAATTCAAACATATAGCATGGTTGAGACAAGGAAAATAAACAACTTAACATGGCATTTTTACAACTTCAATTTCACAACACATGATACATGATTCATGCCATCTCAAAACAAAATACCTATCACATGCTTTCTACTCCCCCTTCACATGAGAGCTAACATTTTACATTTAAGCTAACAAGGTAGCCTTCTAAGCATGGAATCTCACACACATATAAAAGAAGTACTCCTAACATGGATTCTACGTATTCTTGTACATGTAAGGCATCATTGTAAACATATGAAGGTTGCTGTTTTGACATGAACTTAATAATTTCATAACATGAATTACAATTTTACACTCTAACACATTTATATCACAAGATTTCATATTTACACATTCATATGGCTCACTTTTACACATTACACATATGCACATGTTCACATTATACAATTTACACTTATTCACATTCACATTCACATTAGATGCCGTGACACATAGTCCAACCACCATTAGAAGGACACATCACATACACATAACACATAACACATAGACGCCACATAGGCAACACAGTGACGGCTCTTGGACTGCGCAGACTGGGAGAAGAACTCTCCACCCTAACCAATGGTACTTGTCCACCTCCAGGATTTCATCCTAATGCCCATAGGATTAACACATTGAACCTTCCCGTGGGGACTTTTCCATGGTACGGTCCCATAGCCCTCTATGGAAGCAGTGTCACACATGGCACATTTTTACACATTTCAGTTTTTAACACACATATTACACAATATGACACATCACTTATAGTTTTATCATTAAACACGTGGTTCAGTTTTCCTAAATCGTGGTACTACTGTTGACAGGGTTCAAACACTTCAAAATTTGCACTAATCAGGTTGGGAACACCTAATAAAACCCTAATTACGTTAAGCATGCATAAATCATTCGATTTCACATGAAAATTTCACAACATAACCTACTGTTACCCAATATCATGAAACTTTAACCGCACACTGTATGAAGGTTTCAGACCACACGTGCAATTTTTCACATTTTTCTGAGTTACATATAATTTACAGAAAACGAATTACTCATTCACATGCCACAATTAATTCAATTATCATGGAAGCACAACAAAATTATCGAATTTGACAGTTTACAGACCTGTACCTAACATGCACATCATCACATAAATTTTCCTCAATTTATCTCACATCATACAATTTACTGTGATTTTGACAAGGATCTACACATGCTTTCTATTTTCAGTACAGAATTGTAATAAATCACATGATCATGGAAAAATTTCTAAATTTACAGAGCATGGACTGACATATATACACATGGTCTAGAAAATTTATGGCATTCAAATTCCTCATGGATCGTTTAAACAGTCAAGCAACATAACCAAGACCTTATCTACGTGTGATTCAAAAAATGTAACAATTTACACACTTTGCAGAAATTCACCAAACTTCCACAACACATTCTATTATCTACATTACATAACATATAAAAATTACACTATATCCTCATGCGTAAAACTTTAGAAATTAGGTATATAAGGCAGAACAGTTTCCTGTTATGTCCTGAAGAACTTAACGGCAATGTCTGACCGTTTAAAGGTGTTAATGGAAGCATCGTCTGCCGCCAACTGAGGATCTTGACGGCTAGGGATCTTGCCGTCAAGTTCCTGTCTGTGCAATACACAGATCGAGCTCTGAAGAATGGGTGAATGTGGGGATCCAGGACACGAGGAAAATCTCATAAGATCCTTAAAACCTACTGGACACATACATGAACTACGGGGATGGGTTACTTGCCTTTTACAAAATCTCCAAAGGGATCAGATTTGTTGTTGAAGATCTCCTTGGGCAGTGCCAAGAAGCTCCTCCACAGCCTTCCCTCAAGTTCTAGGTCGAAGTAGGCTGTAACCAGTCGTTGGAGAAGCCTTCCTCTAAGTCCAGACTACCTCCCAGCCGATGTAGATCGCCGGAGATGCTCCAGTTCTCCGGATCCAAGCCTCCAAAGTTCAGTCTTTCACCTCTCTCTCAGCTAGGGTTTTCTTTCTTGCAAAGAGCCAAGAAAGAGTCTTTCAGGTTGCAAGGGGAGGAAGGTTTATAGGAAGATGGCTTGGGATATCCCGTAGGGCCTGATGTGAGGGCTGAGAGCCGTTGGGGACATCTCCCCAATTTGGAACCTCTCATACTGTGTCACAAGAATATCTATTCTGGTCTCCTTTACTTTATCTGTCCCTTCATACGTAATTCTAAGCTTCTTCCACATTTCCATCGTTGATTTGTAGGCTGAAACTCTATTAAACTCTTTCTTGCTAAGTGCACAGCAAAATATGCTCTTACCTTTGCAGTTGAGAGAAATCTTCTTTCTATCATCTTTTGTCCAGTTTTGTCTGTTGTTTAGAACAACTGGATCGCCTTCTTTTATTATGGTCCATATTTGAAAATCGAATCCTTGAAGGAAGTACTCCATCCTAGTCATCCAATAGGTATAGTCCTCACCATCAAATAGAGGGGGTCGGTTTACAGACTGACCTTCAAAGTGACCTTGGGCTGCCATTTGATCTTTTCTCATCAGATCGTTGGATCTTCTTCTTTGTCAAAGAGACTCGCTCTGATACCACTTGTTGCCCAGCTAGCAAGCCCAGAGGGGGGGGGGTGTGAATGGGATTCTTTAAAATTTGATTATCTAAAACCTATCCACAAAAACGTTCACACAAAACACACTTCGATAGCAGTTAGCGTTAGTGAAAAGATAAATAGCAAAACACAGGAAAGCATACACACACTACACAAGGCTTACCCTGGTTCGGACCTCCACTCCATAGGAGTCCTATGTCCAGTCCATGAGCAACAACTCAGGATTCCACTGCCCAAGGGTACAGTCCCCCTCAAGGACACTTACACACCCAACTGCAGCTGGTCTTCTCTTCACAACCCAAAGAGGAATACAGCACCCTGGATCCACCAGGTCTTCCTTCAACACGAAGGGAAATACACACCCTGGAACCCCCAAGTCTTCCTTCAACACGAAGGGAACAACACAAAGATG
>JACBKR010001954.1:0-38159 GCA_014218235.1 Colocasia esculenta | reverse complement strand
AGTCCGATTTCATAATATGAAACTGAGTAAGTCAATATAAACATTGAATGTTGCACCATTTCGTACTGAACACAAACCGTAGCGTAGTATTGTGTGGAGATCGTGAGTTCAATTATCACATAAGACATAAATCTACAATTTTTGTGAAAAAAAATTTGCTAAAAATTGATTGGCTTTAATGAGAATCAAACCCAAAACCTTTAAATTGGAAGCCAGACTTAACCACCAAGCCAAGAGAGCGAATGTAATAAAAGTGGCCTAGTTTTCCCAACTGATTTGATTTGATCCAAGTCAGTTTTAGGGTATGTTCAGTTTAGATTGACTAAAAAATAATCCAACCCGAATCGAATTTACTCGTGCACACTCTTACTAATGACCCCAATGCCATGAATACAAATACTTATATTGTCATTGGTGTGTATACTGACCTGCCGGTACCATCTTACCCCTATAAATAGATATCTGTGAACATCATCCTGATATATAGCGGGTAGGGGAGGTGTTATTAGTCAAATGATTTGAATGCTTTCTCATCCATTTTGGCACCATGTTATCCAAGTTTCTTTCTTGAACACTTGTCATGTATTGATCTAATTAATATTGGGCAGTATGCTTGATACTTGTTGCGGCAGGACGTATGCATCACCACAAAAATGAAACTTGCAGCTCTCCATGCAAACAAATTTGACGGTCTCAAGAAATATAATACTCATGAACAAATATGATAAATAATAAGGATAATATATATAATAAAACAGATAAACACATGGATAAAATAATGATGAAATATGAGATGAATAAAGCGCTGTCAATCATATCAAATGATTCTTATCAAATAAGCATCTTCTCAAATTGCATTTCATTTTGAAATTTGAAACACTATTCTTTATCTGTTTTCAAGTCATAAGGTCTTCTGCTCTCGGTGATTAATCAAAATTTATCTCTCATAGAGATATAATTAACGTCATTGCGTTTAGGCACCGACAGATCTTTAATTCATGTCCAATATCCATTATCATGTGATGAAGTCAAACGATACGCATATAGACTTAAAATCCTCCAACTCTCAAAAGTAGAACACATTGTCACTTGTATAACTAACAAATCTGCATTTTTAATTGTAAGTTCATGTTCATTTCTCGTTCACACTGTTTGATTAAGAACCGATGAGATTTAAATTTACAATTTATATATGCACATATATCTAAATTATAAATAAATCAATCAATAATAGCGGATGGATCGAATATCCATTTCCACGTTACTTGTGTTCACAAGGGCAGCAGCGACATAAACATCCAGGCTATGAACAGGGAACAATAGAAAGGTCGCCGGGTGTTCACTAGGCATGACTGCTTTATTAGTTCCAGGTTTTAGCTTCCTTGATTTGGTACACATTAACTGCTCGCCGGAGGCAGCTTACTTCAACATACGAGGGGACATGCTGAAACAGAGTTAACGACGCATCGATCGACGACTAGGAAAGGCCCAAAGGGTACAGAAGCAGATCACGTCAGATGAGTACGTAGAGCAGATCAAGGGAGAACTGCGGCTGCGGATAACATATATAATGTAGAGGATAAGATAGATCAAATTAACGGCGTTAATTAGTGCATGCATGCAGCAGCACCTCTCACATAGCTTCAAAGGAACCAACGCCGCGAAGGGAAACCCGGGGAGCTGTCTCGTCTTCGACCAGCTGCTTCAGGTTGAGGGGCTGCCGTAGGACGGGCCTTCCTCCACTGTAGAAGAGCTCGCCGGCATGCATAGTACATTTTGTCCAGTGGAGTCACTCGAATCATATTTTATATTTATATAATTATATATATTATAAATAATATAAATAATATTTAAAATAATAAATATTTTAATAGTAATGAGACAATTTATTATAATTAATTTTTTTCTTATAGTGGGGTCACCTTATAAAACCCCTCCAAAACACAAAACTACATGGTCATTTGAACCCAAAAAAAAATTCCAGGGTCATCCCCCTATAAAAATCTTCACAAAACACAAAATTTACATAATCATTTGAACAAAAAAAAAATTCAGTAAAATCACGTGACCCCACTGCCGGTTCTCTAGATCCGTCCATGGATGGGGTGTACTCCATCCCAGAAGGCATACTCGCCGCGTCAATATGTATCGTTCACAAACCAGACGTCACCACAGCAGGGATCGACGACATCTTTCATTCCTGCAACAAAGCATATGATCATGAAGCTTATCAATATATATTAAGTTTGGTCGTGTGTCCGCGAATATATATATGCCATGTAGGAGGAAGGCTGGGCTTGGATCACGCAGTAAACGCAGTGGCTGCCTTGGGGAGGGCGTGGATTCAAATCGGCACTCTATCCTCACATTCTCCTATCCCTAAATTAATTAACTAGAAATTTTTTACTTTTTATAGTCTTCACAAATAAGTATAATTTTTTTTAGTTTATTGCTATTATATTAGTCTCTCAAAATTTTGATATTATATATTAATCCTGTTAAAGAGACTTTTTTTTGCTAAGTTTTAAAAATTTTGAGAGACTTAATATGATAATAATATAATTGAGGGATTAAAAGGGAAATACACACATGTGTATTTGTAAAGACTAAAAAACAAAAAACCCACCAACTTATCATCTACCCAAAAAAAAATGTGGTCTTAGGGCACGCTGTCGTGAGAAGGAAAGCATTACTCGTCTTCTAAAAGGACTCTCCCAAACAGCCCCTTTAAAAGCTGTACTGATATTTTACACCTTCAAATAATATATAAAGAATTTTTTAAAAAAAGTCTGAAGGGGCGTGATCTCAAATAACGCCATCTAGGAATAAATTGTCGAAAGTTTGATTCAAACTCACGCCTTCTAAAGGAGATTCACGGTTTCACTTTAAGTGAACTGTGATTTTATATCGCACTTTTTCATATATATATATATATATATATATAATCTATATATAAGAGAAATATTTTTGTAACACAATTTAGTAATAATATTGATAACATCACTATTAAAACTGTGCCACATCAGTAATTGACATAAAAAAGTTAAAAACACTTCATTAATTAATGATGAAGTTGTAATATATTTTGATTGGTGTGTTATTTTAATATATTACCAAATTATGTTACTAAATTATTTTCCTATATATAATGTGGGCTTCACCTGGGTAGATGTCCCCACGGTGCCCACAACTTAAGTAACAACTTTGTCCGATCCAACACAGCTATATTTACAATTAATTAAACTTCCATGTATAGGATGCTTACAGCTGGTTAACTAATTTTAAACACTGTAAAAAAAATAAAAAATAAAAACAACTTTTCACCAATGCTGAGTAGAATTCATCAGTATTTTTGGAGCTAAGATTTATTTAATAATTGTGTGTCTTTCACCGTATTTCTCAGGATTGCTTGTTACATCCATCATCGGAGTGTAAGCATTCACAATGGCGTACTTCATCCCCGGCAGAGTCGAGCTGAGTTCCCCCAGCATCGCGGCCTCGGCATCGTTGAACGCTTGTGCGTAGAAGTTCATAACTAGCTCGAGGAGGGGTTTGCCCACCCCCTCATCACCGGGGTCCTCCCGATTGCCGGCACGTTGGACTTTCTGCCTCCAATAAAGTAATTAATACATGCCGGCGATCCTTGGCGTAAGATAATTATAACTAATTAGCAAACAAGAAGATATAGAAGAAAGATGAGAGATGGTTTCGTTCATGTCTTGGTCATCGTGTGTCGATCCAATTCGCTGCATGCATGCCTCACCGTGAGCTGACAGCTGAACGCAGAGGTCATGTTGGCGACGTACTCATCGATTCTAAGTGACAGCCCGTACTCTTCCAAGACGTAGTGACGATCACTCGGTAGCTGTCGATTTCAGCACAACAATACCAATTCCAACAGAATCAACGGATGGTAATACGTCAGAAGACCGCCATCCTATCAAGAGACAACATACCATTAGACATTATAAGACAACATATCGATAGCAGACTGAACGATAACAGAACACAAGACAAGCTCAGATGAAGCTATGAAAGGTACATCTACAGACGCCGCTCCGCTCGATCCTCGCTTGCATCGTCCCCAAGTGGGGGGTATTTTGTTTGCATCTGTTTTTCGACTAATAGGCCCCATATGGGCCCTCAGCCCAAGAAGGGAATAAGGCATCAGCTGCAAACAGCAAATGGCACAAGAGGTGAATATATCTAAACAGGAGGGGACTGTCTCGGGTGGGGCCCTTGCCATCTCAGCCCTCAAAAGGCGAGCCTTTAAAAGACACCACTTTTCCCATGCAAAAGAGATCATCGCAACCAGCATAAGGGAAGGGGGGCAGAAAAGTTCCCAGCGGCGGCAAGGGCTCTCCTCGCAGCAGAAGAAAACCAGGAGGGCAAGAAGGCTGCTACGGGGAGTCTTCCTAGAAGGGCTGGGAGTTCTTCCCAAGGAAGAAGGAGAGCAGAAGGGTGAGTGTGAGGAGAGGAGAGAAATGTAAAAAAAATGAGCAGAGGGAGGGAGGAAGGGTCGGTTATCCTGCAGTCGTCCCATCTTTCTTCCCCTTCATGTACCTATTTTTTTTAGAAGAATATCATATGTCCACCTCATGTGGCGAATAGTGTTTCATGAGATATGCAGTGTCATCGTCCTCTTCCTCCCCTTTTCTAGATTTAATTGGTTGCCTTTATCTTTTGTTTTGCTCTGTTTATATGGGGGAGTAACCGAAGGTTAGGTGGGCGTATGTGTTGTGCTTTCATCTCTGTGAGCCCCTTTTCTCATTTTAACATCTCTCTTAATTTCTTTTCAGATGACTTTTATGCTACTGAACAATGAGGAACCCCCTTGCAGAAGCTAGACTGGGTATTCTCTATATCCATTCAGCGCAGGAGATCCCATATGATTGGATTTTTTTTTAAGGATGGAACCCTTCCTTTTATTGGATATGATCTCCTCCCTTATGCCATCGGTCGTCTTGTGCTGATCACAGTAACGAACCCCCTTCCAGGATAATAGTCCACTAATTGCTCTAAGTATCCCGCTGCTAGACCCTCACCCTTCCATGTGAGAAGTGCTAGCTATTCAATAGCAGAATATTTCCCCTTATTTGAGCTCATTCGAATTGTTGTTTCATGCCCCTTTAGTATTTTATAAGACATTGATTTTTGCACACAAAAAATGTCATTGAATTTCTAGGCTATTTTCCTCTGTTATTAGGTGTTGAAGGCCTTGAATGGTGGCCCTGCACAGTGCTTGTGCAGTGCCACTGTTCACCCCTCTTGCCCACTATGAACTATGTGCTTCTTTGAGGTTAGAAGCCACCGTTCAAGCGCTCTCTCAAACCAAACTACTTGCTGCCTTTTCGAAGCCCATGTTTAAGGTTTCTTTAATCAAATAAGGCTCTGGTGTTTTCTGCTGAAGTCACCGTTCAAGGCTCCATGTCACCACAAGAAAATGCGGGATTATCGACGAATTTTTTTGACGGATAATTTTCCATCGATAATTCGACGGATATTTGACTATAGATATCCGTCGAAAAATCCGTCGGAACTTCCGACGGAAATATTTACGTCGGAAATATCCGTCGGTACTGAAAATTACCGATGGATATTCCGACGGAAATATTCCATCGGAAGTTCCGTCGGTAAAACGCCTTTACCCTGTCCCGCGAAACCTCTCTCTCTCTCTCTCGCTTCTCTCTCTCTCTCTCTCTCTCTCTCTCTCTCTCTCTCTCTCTCTCTGCCGGTCGGCTGTGCCCCAGGCCGTCGGTCGCCTGCGCCCCTCGTCGTCGCTCGCACTGCGCCGCTTGCCGCCGCCGCTGCCGCTTGCCGCCGCTCGCTGCCGGGCGCCCCGACCCGGTACGTGGAACCCCTCCCCCTCTCTCCTCACCCCCGCCCACCTTCCTATGGCCCCCCTCCCCTTGCACGTGGCCCCCCTCCCCTTCCAACCCCCCACCTGGCCCCCCTCCCCTTCCCACCCCACCCACCCGGCCCATCCCCTGCCACGCGGCCCGCCTCCCCTTCCCTACCCCCTACCCGACCGCCCTCCCTTCCCACTCCCCACCGTCGGCCCCCTCCCCCTGTTGGGAGGCCCCCTCCCTTCCCACCCCCCCCCCCCCCACCTGGCCCCCCTCCCCCTGCTAAACCCCTCCCCTTCCAACCCCCCACCCAGCCCCCCTCCCACGTTGGCGACCCCCTCCCCTTCCCACCCCACCCGGCCCCCGCTCCCCCTGCTGGGCCCCCCCTCCCCCTGCTAAACCCCTCCCCCTTCCCACCCCCCCACCCGGCCCCCTCCCTCTAAAATCAGTCATCTTTAGAGTTCTAAGAGTCTTCTCTTTTGGGTCAGAAGTTCTAATTTTTGCCATTAATCTTTATTTTAGATTTAATTTCTTTGTGATGGTCTCATACTTGACCTATGCCAACGAATTGTATATGACTTTTGCCTCTTATTTTCAACTTCTTTCATTAATAAATTAGTCGGATTAGATCTGTTGATTAAAAAAAGGGGGATATCTGATCACTAAGAGGAGGATGAGACCTTATTTGCAAGTACTGCTTGGTTATGAGTCTCATGTGCCACCAAAGGTAGCTAGCATTTAATGGGTGATCTAATAGTCAATCTTTTTTACATTAGGATTATGAGGTCAAACATTCAAATCTCACAAAGAATTGCTAGGTTAAGAGGAATTTATAAAGGATGATATAATATACTAGATTTCTTAAAAAAGGGTTGTGGCAGTAAAAATAAGAGAAGATATATACATTTATAAGAGGAGAATTTAAGTTCATTTTCTCCTTGTGCCCTCAATATTGAAGTTAAATAGGCACAAGTTATTTTACTTTTGGTATATTATAAATATCCATTCCTAACTCATTTCTTCCATTTTCTCAATTGTTAGAAACTATCCTCGTGAGATGAAGTTGGAGGTTTCATAGTCATTCTCATTAATCGAGAGTTGCTTGCACGCTAGCCGTTAATATCCGTCCGCAGGCACAATCGAACACATATGGGTGCCCCTCATATGCACCCGGTGGTGCCTGTTTGTAGGACAGTGATCAAACGGTTGATATTTCTCTTTTCTTTCTCAGTAGAATATGATATTAGAGTGCGTACTTGAGAGATGGAAGCCATCTCCTATACGTATAGTGAGAAGGGACCAATCTAAATCCTGATAGGCCAGTTTAATGGGTTAGGCTCAACGAGTGATATTCCATATGGCGGGAGTAGTGAATATCATGTTTATGATGTATGTGGCCTAATAGCACAACACGAGTGGACCACTTAATTATTTAGGTATAAAACCCACATATAACTCATTTTATATTAACAAAAAGGTAAAATCGGCAACGTACATGCCGCACGATGAAGATGAAAAAATCTCAGTCTGCTGGACTTTAAGCATTTGTCTTGTTGTTATGCCGATTTTATAAAAACAAATGTTATCGGTATGACAACAAAGAGTTGGAAGAAAAAGTAGAAGAGTGACGATTAGGTAAATACTGTAGAATTGCTCTATTTCCACGGATGCAACTAAAAATGTATTGTCACCTACTGAAAAATTAAATGGTTGATTCAAGTATTAGATCCATACTTAGATGTATTAATGTAGAGAGAGAAGATTCATTTCAACGGATGGTACTAAAAAATGTATTGCATCTACTAAAAAATTATTGATTCACTAGTAGAAAACAGGTTATTAGGGACGGTTGATAACCGGGGGGAGGGGGGTGGGCTTACCTGATTTACATGCAATCTTCGAGGTGTGTAGATTTGGGATTTTTCGGTCAAGTGGGGTAAGCGCAATACAAGTATACGGAAAGTAGGAGCTGCCAAGTCCTGATCTTGGAGTTCACAAACACCAATTCCTGAGCCCACAAAGTCACACGGGGCGGGATTCCTCATTATAAAAAAAAAAAACCCTATAAAGATTCCCTATATAGATAGAAAAGTAAAAAAACATAATCTATCACACAAGAGGCCACCTGAGACATAATAGATACAAAATCTTTACAAATAGAAGATGCATTTCAAGACTAAGATATAAGATCCAACAATTTTGAGCAAAATCCTATTAATAATATCAAATAGACATCGAGATGCTAGTTGTGATTAGAGGAGATGAGCTATATTATCTTTGAGTAGCAATTAAATTCACATAGTTTATGGCATTAACATGGTATTGATAAAGCATCGACGGAAGTGTAAAAAAGAGTACAAAATGAGGTTACATCTCAATTCAAACTCTAATGAGGTTACATCTCAATTTATAGCATTTAAAAAAATGAGTACAAAATCTTTTTTGTGGCTATTAGATCCTTAATTCAAACTATTTCAATATGACACTATTATAGGATTGTTTTAATTGCTTACTTTCAGTTTAGTGATTAGTATGTATTTCTTACTTTAATGCAATTCATGTACATGTATGTATGAATTTGGTTTATTATTGCACTTGTTCACATGTATGATTTTGTTTTCATATTCCTTTCATATTTATTGGTTTTAAATTTGATCTATGCATGTATAGCATTTTTTCACTGCACACACCTCACGAGAGCGTGTTAAGCCCGTGTCAATGAACCTTCCTGTTCAAGACTTTGAGATTGATGTGCACGAGTCTTATTTTCAATGATGAGAACGTGTATATCTAACTCAAAGTCTTGAATTGTCCCGTTTTAGACAGTCTGTGAATGTTTGATCGCAGTTAGGTGGTCATTTATTATGTGTTTGTATTATTTGTGAAAAATTCGGGTGCGTCTACTCACTCATCTCTGATATACCTTTATTGATTTAGAATATTTTCTTAACCACTTATTAGTAAGTGTTTAAGAAAATATCTTAATCAATTAATATTTTTGGTATACTGAGAGGTGTGGGGAGATGCTGCCGAAATTTTCAGCAAATATACAACACATAGTAAATGGTCATCTGAGTGCGATCAAGTATGTGTCTTTTCCTACTTGGTTAAGATCTCGAGTATGTGTCTAAATATTTTGAAACATAAGTGTTATGTTCTTATGCATACTTAGTTGTTGTAATTTGTCAATGTCTGTCTATTTTTTTGATAATAGGTTGAACAAGGTTTTATTACCGATTCAAGAGTACAAGAGATCAGTTATGGCCCCTCGAAGATTGTACGTGTCTATCCAGGCTACATTGTGAATGGATACAGATTTCACACGAGAGATTATGGACGGAATAAGTCTACGATGAACAACGGCGTATGTGTGAAGGGAAGTGCCTACAATGAAAATGAAATAGACTATTATGGCATTCTCGAAGAAGTCATTGAACTGCAATTTTTGGGACAAGACAACAATGTATTTCTCTTCAAGTGTCATTGGTTTGATCGACATCTATTCGTCATGACACAACATATGGAATTGTCGATGTCAAGCATAAGTCCAAGTGAGTATATATGACCATTCATTCTGGCGGCACAAGCCCAACAAGTTTATTATTCAAATTATTCATCCCTCAAATTAAGAGATTAGTAGGCTGCATGTAGAGTGAAATCAAGGCTATTCCCTGAGTATGAGCTTCTCCCGGCTGATGATGAGCTCGAAGGTGTTAATGACAATTTTTTCCAATCAGATCGGAGTGACACAAGAGAGTTGGCAGCTTCTACGCAGTTCAGTGTTCATGATATAAATGAAACAATTTGCTTACATAAGGGTAACGAACAGGAAGAAGTTGACCCACGAGACCTTGAGCGGAGGGTGGAGTCTGATGTGGAGGAAGACTCCGGGGATGATGAGGATGAATTTGAGGATGATGATGAAGATGATGCTGAATTAACATGTCTTCAGCATCTGATGATGAATATAGATAATATACCCTATATTTTGTAAGAACTTCCTATTGTTGCTAATTATATGTTCATATAAATTGCTACTTCAAATTTGAGTGTTGATGACATGTTATTTCTTTATTTATCTCAATAGAGATATGGTACGTGGAGGACGGAGTCGGACGGTTTCCACGTCCGTTGGCCGAGGGTCCGCGACCCCGTCCACGACAGGTATATGTATATATGTAAACACAAAACTCTATATATTATTATTTATATTAAATCACGAGATCTAACGTACATATAATTTCTCAGGGTCTGCCTCCCGTCCACGTCTACCTCCCCGTCGCGCCGTTCACCCAGCGACAGGTATATAACTATTTACACAAAGAACTAGATGGATATCATTGTTCATATTAAATTCACGAGATCTAACGTACATACAATTTTGCAGGGACTGCCTCCTCGTCCACGCCGTCGTCCATGCGACATGGATACGATATATGTTTCAGTTTAAATTCATATTTTCTAATGTGTATATAATTTTGCAGGGACCGCCTCCCCGCCGAGCACGCGAGCAGTGCCACCTTTCCCTCTTCCTTACCACCAGGTACATGTATGTTTCCATAGATTAGTATGTTTATTTCTTGTAATTTATACAATAATAGTGTACTAAATTGTTTTCAACAGAGGTGGAGAGCCAGCATCCAGTAGCTGAGGAGGGGCCTCAGCTACCGGGACGGCAGCCATGCTGGATCTCAGGGTAAAGTGATCACTTCAAAGTTACTATATTTGTTATTTATGTTATCATTTCATGTACACAATTAATGTGCAATTGCATGGGGAAGATAGATCCCGATTCTGCTTCCCGTTATATTACGACGCTGGTCCACGCACATATTCCAGGACCAATGGATGCATGGAGACAGTTCCCGGTGCCCGTCCGGGATTTGTTATTTGACATGTTCACGGTATTTTTAATGTTTACATGAGTTGAAATCATTTATTTAATTACTATCTCTGTTAGTGCAGAAAGTTGAGTAATTTTATTTCTTTACAGCGGAGGTTCGCGTTCACGAGACCCGAGGATCTCCCTCGAGCTCGCGCCGTCTGGGAGTCTACTGCCCAGACTAATTTAAGAAAGTCGATGTGGGAGGCCCGGGACAAGGCAATGAAGACCACAGGCAACCGGGATCCTATGGCTTGGCTAGATTACGGCCTTGTTTGCCTGAGGAGGGACTATTGGGAGTCCCTTTGTGAGCGTTGGGCTATGGACCATGGCAGCAGCGGTCACAGGCGGCAATACGCTAACGATCAACTCATCCGGAGAAGAATGTGCATACTAGTGGGTCCGTATCTTATGCGACCCATAGTCAAAAATTGGTAAGCATATTATTGTTCAATTACTTAATACATTGATTATTATTGTGAAACTAACTAATTTTTTGAATTGTAAGCATCACGAGTTCGAGCGTGCCCTACATTTCGCGAGTTATTTGATCGGACTCATAAGCGGAAGGGGACGGTGACTATGTTAGCGAGAGTGCCCGTACGATCGTTGTAAGTCAAGCTATAAATTATGAATTCAATTAAGATATTCAAATAATTTATGGACAATAATTTAATTTTAATTTTTCCTGTAGGAGACCTATGACAGGACGATGGCGGAGCGCTATGAGTGGGCACTCCCCAGCCAAACTTGGATTGGAGGCTAGCTTGGGTCGACGCAGCGGGAGGGCCGAGGAAGGGCGAGTGTACGGCTTTGGGGACAGCCTGATACTACTCCAGTGTTGTCCTCATATGCGAGTTCGATCGCTTCTCCGGCATACGTGAGTTCATCTACTGCGCCCCCGTCAGTGGTGTAGAGGAGATTAGAGACCTCATTCGGGAAGAGCTACGGGCACATCTACAGACACAGCAGGCAGAGCTACAGACGCAGTTCGGCGATATGGTTCAGCAGTTGATCTCAGCCATGCAGGGAGTACGCCCCACACAGCCAGCACCTCAGGTCAGTATTAGTATTAATTTCATATACTTTAGATGAGATGAAACCACTAAAGAATGTCAACAGGGAAAAAAAAGAAATCTAAATTAATAACCTAACATAAGTGTGAAGGGCGTTCAATTGACGGATCTTAAAAAAACTTAAGTCTAAAGGGTCAAAACACACAACCCGGGGGCCCAAAATCCTAAATAGGGATCGGATCGGCGTGCCGTTTTCTCCGACACAACTGGGTGGGGCTAAAGTGACGTGTGGGAACTGACGGAATCCAATTTGGATCTCCGGATTGGGTTGGGCATTGAAATGACGGATCTAAAAAACAACCAAGTATATATAAAGGGTCAAAACATACAACCCGGGGGTCAAAAATCCCAAATAGGGATTTGATCGGCGTGCCATTTTCTCCGACACGACCGGGTGGTTCAAGTGACGTGTGGGAACTGACGGAATCCAATTTGGATCTCCGGATTGGGTTGGGCATTGAAATGACGAATCTAAAAAACAGTCAAGTATATATAAAGGGCTAAAACCTACAACCCGGGGGTCGAAAATCCCAAATAGGGATCGGAACGGCGTGCCGTTTTCTCCGACATGAGCGGGTGGGTTAAAGTGACGTGTGGGAATTGACAAAATCCAATTTGGATCTCCGGATTGGTTGGACATTGAAATGACGGATCTAAAAAACAGCCAAGTATATATAAAGGGTCAAAACACACAACCCGGGGGTCCAAAATCCCAAATAGGGATCGGATCGGTGTGCCGTTTTCTCCGACACGACCAGGGGGTTAATGTGACGTGGGAACTAACGGAATCCAATTTGGATCTCTGGATTGGGTTGGGCATTGAAATGACGAATCTAAAAAACAACCAAGTATATATAAAGGGTCAAAACACACAACCCGGGGGTCCAAAATCCCAAATAGGGATCGGATCGACGTGCCGTTTTCTCCGACACGACCGGGTGGGGTAAAGTGACGTGTGGGAACTGACGGAATCCAATTGGGATCTCCGGATTGGGTTAGGCATTGAAATGACGGATCTAAAAAATAGCCAAGTATAAATAAAGGGTCAAAACACACAACCCGGGGGTCCAAAATCCCAAATAGGGATCGAATCGGCGTGCCGTTTTCTCCGACACGATCGGGGTGGTTAAAGTGACGTGTGGGAATTGACGGAATCCAATTGGATCTCTGGATTGGGTTGGGCATTGAAATGACGGATCTAAAAAACAACCAAGTATATATAAAGGGTCAAAACACACAACCGGGCGTCCAAAATCCCAAATAGGGATCGGATCGGCGTGCCGTTTTCTCCGACACGACCGGGTGGGTTAAAGTGACGTGTGGGAACTGACGGAATCCAATTTGGATCTCCGGATTGGGTTGGGCATTGAAATGACGGATCTAAAAAACAGCCAAGTATATATAAAGGGTCAAAACATACACCCGGGGGCCAAAATCCCAAATAGGGATCGGATCGGCGCCGTTTTCTCAACACGACCGGGTGGATTAAAGTGACGTGTGGGAACTGACAGAATCCAATTTGGATCTCGGATTGGGGTGGGCATTGAAATGACGGATCTAAAAATAATCAAGTATATATAAAGGGCTAAAACCTACAACCGGGGGTCCAAAATCCCAAATAGGGATCGGATCGGCGTGCCATTTCTTCGATACGACCGGGTGGGTTAAAGTGACGTGTGGGAACTGACGGAATCTAATTTGGATTTCGGATGGGTGGGCATTGAAATGACGGATCTAAAAAAAACACCAAGAAACGATGGATCTAAAAATAGTATCTAATTAAACTTGAGAAATATCACATATTTTAAATTAATTTTTGAAAATAATATATATCTTTTAATTATTATTAATGTTTCTCATATTAATTTTTTTTAATATAGGATCCACCTTTGGCACCTGACGATGACGAGGCAGGGACAGTAGACGATCCAGTAGATCTGTCTTGATTTTTTATATATTATTTTGTATGGTTTATATTTATTGTATTTTATGATTTTATGTTGATCGTGAGTATTTGTGAAATTTATGAATATTGTAGCAGGTTTGAAAAATCTTTTTATTTGTCAATTTTTTTAAAAAATATATGCACATTCCGACGGATTTTTCGACGGATAAATGTCCGTCGGAAATTCTAAATTACCGACGAAAAAAATCAGTCGGTAATTCCGTCTATAGTTCTGACGACCTTTTCCGAAGGGTTTACTGATTTACCGACGGAATGTCTGTCGGTAAATACTGACGGTATTCTGACGGTATTTCCGACGGATTTTTCCGTCAGAGTTTTCCGACGATTTTGACGGAATTCTCTTCCGTCGGTAATTTCTGACCAACAATTTCCGACGAGCTTCGGACAGAATCTGTCAGAAGGATCATGTTCCGACAGATTTCCGTCGGATTTTCGACGGATTCTTTCCGTCGTAAAATCCGTATTTTCTTGTAGTGATGTGTTCTCCCTACTGGAAGCCACCGTTCAGGACTGTGCTTCTGTTTGAGGCCACCGTTCAGGACTGTGCTTCTATTGAAGCCACGTCAGGCTATATCTATTGAAGCCCACCGTTTCAGCCCCTTTGCTCATTTTCTTGATGCATAGGTGATCCGGTGGTCATTATGACCACGACTCATGCACATATGCTAAGAAGGAGGCCAAGCAGAAGATAATACAGTTCTGATGTGACGATCCATCGTTTTGGTCCCTCCTTTTGGTCTCAGCATATATCAGTCCTCTCTCAGGTATGTCTCAGGAACCGGTGCCATATGTCATGGTGTTGTTACCCACGACATCAACATTGTTGTTGGCGCTGTCTCCATCGTGGGGACAGATGTCGTGTACCCCCCCACGTGCAAACTAAGGGGAGGTGCTGTCGGATTTTTCTCTCGCGCTTTTAATAGTGGCCTTGCTTTCACATGACCCCTTTATTGGAATCGGTGGCCCTTCATAAATGATATAAACTTAGAAGAAATTATAAAATTGTCTCCCCGGTGGCACAATTGAAGCGGTGACCCCAACATGTAAACAATGACCTGTTTAGGCCACCGGTTACCTTGAACGGTGGTAGTGCAGGCCACCGATTATGTAACTTGAAACGGTGGCTGTTCAGGCCACCGGTTAACTTGAATGGTGACCTGTTTAGGCCACCAATTACCTTGAACGGTGGCTATTTAGGCCACTGGTTAACTTGAACGGTGACCTATTCAGGCCATCGATTACCTTGAACGGTAACCTGTTCAGGCCACCGGTTAACTTAAACGGTGACCTGTTCAGGCCACCGATTACCTTGAACGGTGACCTATTTAGGCCACTGGTTAACATGAACGGTGACTGGTTAGGCCACCGACTACATGAAATGATGGTTCTATGCAATGCCACCGAATTGGACCTATCACCATACCAAGGGTGCTACCGAATCAAGTTGCCATCGTTATAGCTTGGAGGCCACCGTTTAAGACAGGGGGGGACCGTTTTGACTCGTAGGCCACCGTTCAACCTCAAAAGAGTCCTCCCATGAGATGTGCAGTGATTCGGCGGTCCGGTGAGCCAATGACTATCCATTACACCATGCGATTTGATGTGAGTCTTGTGCTCATCCGCTTTTACGATGATTTTCAAACATACTTGTGCCAGCATGGCCGCCGGACAACTCGTGTTGTGATCTGGCACCGTCGGCAAACATTGTCCCATAGGCACCATCTCGAGTTTGTAGGTGGGCGTACTTAGGCCCCACCCCAACATATAGTGGGCAGGGGCAGTTGCCATCAAGTCGGGTCATATGATACGACTGGATTTTTGCCGATTTAAATTTTATTCCCCATTCGTGATTTCACGGCTTGTATTGTATGCATGCGTGCGTGAATGAATGTGACAAATAAATGTCGGCATGGTGTACGTCATTCGATCAACCAATCAAGCACGAGACCAAACAAAAAATGAAATAAACAATAGAAATAAGAAATGAGAAAAGCAACAGAAATCAAAAGATGACAAAAATAATAAACAAAGAAGTAATAACAGAAAATGGACAGCAAATAAATCAACAAAGAAAATGAATGATAAAAAAATGAAATAAACAAAATATTAAAAGAAAGAAATAGATAACAATAAAGCAATTTTCAGCTGGCCCTGTGGCCTTCCCACTGTTTCACTCCATATAGAAGGGCCGCCGGATCACCTGTGCACATGCGTATAGCCACCGTTCAAGCTCCCAGGCCACAGCCACCGTTCAAGCTCCCAGGCCACAGCCACCGTTCAAGCTCCCAAACAAGAGCCATCGTTCAAACTCCCATAATCATAGCTAGGGGTGTAAACGAGTCGATACGTTCGACGAGTAACTTGACACTCGACTCGATAAAAACTCAACTCAACGTTTATTAGATAAACGAGCCGAGTTCGAACAAAAAAAGAAACTCGGTTCATAAACGAGCCGAGTCTGAACACTGTGAGCTCGGCTCGATGGACTCGCGAACAACTCGTTTAAGTACTCGTTAGAGTTCGATTAAATACTCGTTAAAAATTTGTTTAAATACTCTTTAACTATTTATTTAAATATGTGTTATTAAAATAAGTGTTAACTTGTTATTTTATAGAGTTAATTGTTATTAAAGAATGTATATTTAAGATGACTTAAATATAAAAGACTAAATATTAGAGGTTACATACACAAATCATAAATAATGTATATATAGATAATATGACTTTAATAAAATCAATAGAGAAAGGGCATATGCACAAAATGGGGTTTAGGATGGTTCGCAGGCAACAAGGGCTCATCTTCTTCCTCCCGACATCCCTGCGCAGGTGGGACTCGGAAGGGCGCGAAGGAGGAGGGGGGGTGTTCCGACAGGAGGGGGGGACCTTCCGGAGTCCTTGGCTATTACGGCGGACCTCCGCCAGTACTGGACGGAACTCCGGCGATGGCGGCGTGGCAGAGTGCTTGTGCAGGGCGCCGGTGCGGCGCGGTCGTTGGTCCTGGAGCTTCCGGATGGAGGTTCCGGTGACGGCGATGGTGGCCTTGGAGCTTCCTCCCCGACAGTGGACACCGCGGCCTAAGAGCTTACCTCCCCGACGGCGGACCGGTGCCTTGGCTCCCTGGTGCTTCCCGGCGATGCCAGATGCCACCGCGGTGCTAGCTGTGGCGTTCTCCGACGTCGGCTGCTGGTGCCCACCCCTGCAAACCCGCTCACACATGGCGGACCCTGCTTCAGTGGATCAGTGCCTTGTAACCTTGTTTCTGTTTATCCCATATCGGATGTGCCAAAGTGTTGGCAGGATTGGGGGTCTATAAAGTGCTCCCTTCACCACCAGAGATCTTTGCGATTGGGTCTTTTGGCTCTAATAAAATAGTTTTCTTGGCTATCAGTAGGTCATTTAAAGTTTTCTTTGAAAAATTAACAATATTTAATTATTTAATTTTAATTTTTATTCCGATTCTTACTTGGATTCACTCGATCATGTAAACGAGTTGGGTTCGAGTTTTAAAATTTTAAACCGTTATGAAGTTCGATTATATAAACGAGCTGTTTAACGAGTCGAGTTCGAGTTCCAAAATTTTGTAACGAGCGAGTTCGAATAGCAATCAGAGAAGCTCGGCGGGAGTTCGAGCCGAATTCGAGCTTGACAAACATAAACGAGTTCGAATCTGAACAGGGTATAACTTGGCTCGACTCAATTCGTTTACACCCCTAATCATAGCCACCGTTCAGCTTTCCCTGTGCATATGCACAGACTCCCAAGCCCCACTGTTTCCAACCCAAGCATGCACATGCATATATTTCCACCCAGAAATATCCAAGCTTTATTTAAAACCCACAAAAACCCACCGTTTCAATCCCTTCTAAACCCATACACACATGCACACACTCCCAAGTCTCCGTCGTTCAAGCATACATCTGCCTATACACATTTCCCCCATTATTTAAACAACAAAAAATTGACAAATGCAATAAAACCAACAAGAGAACAGCTATTGAAACATCAAAAGAATTTAATATATATAAATACAAATATAAATGAATAAATCAAAATACCTAAATAAAAATCCAATGGTTACAATCAAGCAAATAAATGCAACATGATCAAATCAAGTAAAAAGAATGATTCCAAAATAAACCCAAGGCCAAGAAAAATCAAATAAAACCATCCTCAATAAAGAAAATTGAATCAAATAATTCTGGGTTGCATCTCTAACTTGGAATAAAAGCCCAAATAACTTTAAACTCAAATAAATTAAGAGAAATAAATTCAAATAAAGAGAAATATAAAATCAAATAAAGTTTTACATCAAATCAAATAATCAAGAGTTGAATTAAATCAATGGATCAATAAATAAAAAGACAACCCCAATAAAAGAGCAAGTACAAAAAAAATGCAAAAGACCAAGAGAAACAAATCAAATCAAATAACATTGAAACCAACAACTCCTTAAAAATCCTGAAATAAAAAAAATACGTCAAATATATCTTTTGATTGTCTTACATTACGCGTAATCAAATTTACTTTTCTATGCTATCTTTTATCGGATGTTTCCGCTAAGGCCACGATACTCTTTATTCTGACGATTAATCAAGGGTTTCCCTCTAGAGTGATATAATTAACGTCGTTGCGCTTAGGTAACAACAGGATCTTGGTCCCGACCCAATCTCCACTTTCGTTTGATGAAGTCAATGGCGTGCGAATAGACCCAAAGTTCCCGACTCTTGGAGGCAGAACATGTTGTCACTTCGGTGACTGGCGCGCCTGCGCTATGCAATCGCAGGTTCATCTCTCATCACTGTCGCTCAAGTAGCACCCGACGGGACTTGAATTCGTAATATGATTCCATACACATGAGAACATGATAAAAGAACTTTTAAATTTTTAAATAATTGTGATGGATCACAAATCTATTTCCACAGCGTAAACACATGATATACACACAATTGCAAAGAGGGTAACGCGCACTTAAAGACACGAAAAAGGTTAACATGCATGTCCAAGTTAGGATTATCACGCATGTAATTACATGAAATGACCACACATGTAATTACATGAAAATAGCATGTACTTGCAAGAGAGAAAATGCGCACACACTAGAAAGTGATCAATCAAGTATGTAATTACATGAAAGGACCACAAATGTAATTACATAAGAATGAAAAAGATGACACGACAAGCACGCATGTAATTACCTAAGAGTCACGCAGGTAAGTCCATGAATTGACAAGAATAACTAGTGCCCGCACGAAATGGAGTAGCAATGTAACGCCCCGACGCGGAATATCAAAGCGGGATTACATTTATTAAATAGTACAGAGCGAGAAATAAATAACAAACCATTGCACAATTGGATAACATCAATTAAAACCAATTTCACAAATAATCCAAAAATCTTCATACATTCACTATAACTCATCATCTTCTTAAACTAACTAATATATCAACGTATCATAGCCAAAACTAGGGCTCTCAGAGTACTTTATTCAAAATCAAACTATTACATAACGACTAACTGACTCACTAACTCATAATTTGCTAACAGACTACTACTAGATAGCACTGGTTGTTGAAATGATCACTCTTGTGTCTCCTCATCGGTCCCATCCTCGTGAGTGTGGTCATGATCCGACTCACCTGAAACACATAAAATAAATACGCAGGATGAGCGAATAACACCCAGTAGGACTTAATATCTCATGAACACAAGCATGCTTTAAATAGTTAATGTTTTAATGGCAGGCTAACTAGAGAGTAAAGTCATGTAGAGCATGTCATGATAACAAGAGAACAATAGCAACTGGCACAAGGAAAATAGTACAACAAGAACGACAATAAAATGGCCATGTAACGTTATAACATGTAAATTGCACAACGGTGCACTAGTAACGATCACGCTTGCACTTGTAGAGATAGTACTTTGATTGTCATAGATTATTCTAGATAGTAAACTGGCACTGGATGCATGCCGTAACACATCCTTTATCATTTTAACTCTCATAGGTACTGGCACTTTTCGGGCACTCCTCCCAGGACCAGATCGGGCCCTATTGCGCTGACATTAGTCATTTCTTTATCTTAGACAATCACAAGAATGGCCAATAGAGTACCAAGAAATAGATGAGAGTAGTAGACGAGATAGACGAGAGTAGTGTAGAGAGAACGTGAACAGATGAGAGAATATAGATAGTAGATGAGATAGGGACATCCGTAAAACAACGTAAAACACGATAGTAACGGTGCACGGCACACCACTGCGGGCCGACAATCTGGTAGAAGTCACCACCACCCACTAGCCGTGTTGTGTACACATGCTAGATGGTCCGGCGTGATCAAAAGATAAGGAAAGAACACACTAAGGCCATGGATCGTTCTGATCCCTAAGATGTAACGGGTTTTGGGGTACACCAGCTCGTTGACTAAGGATGTGTGCCAAAGCTAAGAAGACTTACGGAGGTCTTGACAAGGAGTCCCTGGCCCAGTCGAGAGTATTCCCTATGGAGAGGTGGTCCAAGTCAAGAGAAAGTGTGTAGAAAATGGGTCCATCGTGCCTCGAGTGCTCGAAGCCGAGGGAAAACGATAACAGTATTTAAAATGTGCGTATAAAATGAAGACAATTGTATTTAATAAAATAGGGTAATTTAGTCATTTATTTTGCTAATTTACCAATCCATTATTGCATAATTTATCAAGGGCAAATGGCACTTAATAATGTTATGTGTGTGTAAGTGTAAAGAAATCTTGAGGATATGACAAGTCGTGTAATTGTCATTTTAAATAATTAAATTTATATCATAATGTTATTTATTAATTACCAAGTCGAATTAACTATAATATGGGTTAATCATGGCTAATTAAGGGGTATAAAGCCTAAACAATAGGGCATTTGCATAAATTTTAATTTGGGTCGGATTCTTGAAAACGCAGCGGACGTTACCTGTCACGATTCAAATTGCGACGGGGCCGTCGGGCGCGACAGGTGGACTGGCCGGTCGGCCCGGTCCAGAGTGGAATCATGGCGGCTTATGCCGCCACGTTCTTGACGCGACGCCATCAGCCGGCGCGACCCCACTGATATCGCGGCAGATCGCGCCGACGCGATATCAGGTGGTTTGCCCTTTTTTTCCTTTTTCCCAGGCGAATCCTATTTGATACATGACGTTCTAAATTCCATATAAAATAGCTCGGTGACCCAAAAAGTACAAAACCAGTTTTAAACGAAAGTAGACATATAGATCTATCACCATGCATGATTAATTTGAAAATAAACAAGGTTTATGCATGATTTGATCGGGTTACTTTTCGGTGACCTAAACATGTGTAGTAGGGTTCAATAAATTAATTAACGATGGATACATGATGAAAAATTTTGAAACCAAGGCGTTCAAAAGCTAACATGATGTAGTATTTATGAGAATTCTCATAGTATGAAGTCAAGTATGCACGACGTTCAGCAGCAAACATGACAAGTCGGTGCATGGATCTGACAGAGATTCAAAGAATTAATTCTCCCTCTTTTTTTTAATTAAAGGCCAAATTTTATGATATAAAGAGAGTGAAACACCATAGGGAAATCAAGTACATAAAACAAAAACCGAATAAGACTGATCTAAAACTCTAAGGAAGACCTATCCCATGAATGAGTTCGTCGAAGAACTTTCCGAGGATGTAAGCCTGGACGTCGCGAACACCACTCCATATGTCTTCATCTGATTCCATCTCAGACATCTCTTGATCAAATTGATAACCGTGCATGAATATGTTCTCGCTTTAGCAGTTCAGCTACGGCCAGAACCTTCATATGCATATCTAACGTTGGAGAGTTTACTGACATATTAGTGGCATCAATCGGACGTAATGGCTCGAGAACGTTCTCGGACATTCGGGAGACAGATTCTAACACCCCTTTGCGAGATGGACGTGATATTCGTCGACCAGAAGTTGACCCACCGGAATTGGAATTTGAAGAGTCCTTTCCCTGAGTAGCTGGGGACTGACGCACCACTTGAGAAAACGTCATGGGAGTATTTACCTGACCAGAGATGGGGTCCTCAACGTTCATGGAAGAAATAACCAGAGCAGAATTGGGAGGGTTATTCTCCCCATGTACTAATTCCCTCATGGGAGATCGAAATAGAACGAAACCAGAGGCGTTTCAAAGCTAATACAATGTAGTATATATGATAATTTTATCATGGCATGAGAACAAGTACATGCGGGGGTATAGAGCAAACATGAGGTTTCGAGTTCAGGATAACAGCAGGGATTCAAGCAATAAATTCGCTCAAATGGATGAGCGAAATGCAACGAGACTAGAGGACTTTTGAAGAGGATCATGAATTCTACCTAGGGTAATTTTTACATGATTTTAGCTTGAGAGATTGCCTACCTTTTGTCGAATCCAAGAAGAACCCTAAGTTGGAGACGAAAATGGGATGAAAACTCCTTTGTCCAAGCTCCCTTCTCCAAGCTCACACGATCTCCAACCTCTCCTCTCGTCCTCCAAGGCCTCTACTGCGGTTTAGGGTTGCTAGAGACGAGTTTTAGGTGTTTTGATTGCCAATTAGAGTCCTTTCTATCTAAAACTCTTCCCTCCTATTAAAAATCCGAATTTCCATATTTGTCTTCCCACTTTCTCTCATTTATCCACCTAATAAGGCGGGAACAGATCTAATTTCGTGGGTAGAGGGTTAGGGTAAGTATAAGACTCCTTTTTAAGATATATATGGGTTATTTAGTATTTATCTTAACCCTTTTCATTTATTTAATTAATTAGGTACGAATTTAACCTAATAAATCTCATCCCATGATGACTATCCACATTTGGGCCCATCCTCTCACGCTTGGGTCATTTATACAACCACTTCTAATTTAGCTTAATGGGTATTGATGTAATTCCTTTTTATTTCACTCAAATCTTATTTATTCTCTCTTTATTCTAATTTAATTGATTTATCTCATTTATTTAATTTTAAATTTTTATTTTTCTTGATTTTAAAAATCAAGGTTGCTACAAGCAAGATCCATGAGCACATAGTCATTTGAGAAGTCAAGGTAAATAACAATAGAAGAAGATTTATCATTCTGATAGGAATAGCCCGTACCCGCACGAAATGGAGTCGACTTCCATTAAGCACGTAGTCATTCGAGGAGTCAAGATAAACGACATTGAAAGAACATTTTTCAATCTGATAGGAATAACCTGCACCCGCACGAAATGGAGCCGAGTTCCATTGAGCACGTAGTTATTCGAGGAGTCAAGGTAAATAAGAAATAGAATATCATTTATCAGTCTGACAAGAATAACCCATACCCGCATGAATGGAGCCGTCTTCCGTTGAGCACGTAGTTATTGAAGAGTCAAGGTAAAAGACAACGAAAGAACATGATCAGTCTGACAAGAATAACCCACACCCGCACAAAATGGAACTGACTTCCATTGAGCATGTAGTTATTCGAGGAGTTAAGGTAAATAACAAATAGAAGAACATTTATCAGTCTGACAGGAATAACCCGTACCCGCACGAAATGGAGCCGTCTTCCATTGAGCACATAGCTATTCGAGGAGTCAAGGTAAAAGACATTGAAAGAACATTAATCAGTCTGACAGGAATAGCCCGCACGAAATGGAGTCGACTTCCATTGAGCACGTAGTTATTTGAGGAGTCAAGGTAAATGACAATGGAAGAATACATCACGAAGATAGTCATGAAATCAATATGTCCGATCAAATAATTCAATTACTAATTTTATTCAACATTGAAATAATATCATATTAATGTAAAAGTCATATTAATGTAAAAGTCATATTAATGTAAAATAAGGGATGAACATGTTTGACTTCTTTTTCAGTAGGAGAGGTACTCCCTTAGTGAAGTCATATGTATGTTATCATTTTTTCACCGAACCTTAGATTTTTAGCATTCTACTAAGTTTATTTGAATTATGAGACTTTCAGATAAGCCAAATTATGAGAGATTAGAAAGACGCTATTTTGATAAAATCACCAAAATCGTGATTTTCTACTTCGATGTGAGAGTTGACTTTTTATTGGTAGGAGATATAATTTTTTTGATATTTTTATTAGATTCAAATGGGAGGTACTTCCTTATTTACATGTAAGATCTTAAGTAAATAAAATATCAAATTATAACATTTACTTAAATGATATGGAGTGTAATTAAGGTATGCGTTTCGTAGGATTTCTGCTGACACTTCTAGAAGAAGCAGTCCTATCAGAAAAAACACAAGGTCGATCGACCGAAGACAAAGAATCGGTCATCCAAAAATACTAAATCGATCGACCGAACAGGAAAGATCGATCGACCGACCTAGCCAGTAGTTTGGTCCCAGATGTGATGAAGAATCGGTCGACCGAAATCTAGAAATCGATCGACCAACCTAGCCAGTAGATTGGTCATGGATTCAGGGAGAAAATCGGTCGACTGAAATCCATAAATTGTCGGCCGATTCGATAGAAACTAGAATCGTACAGTCATAAATCCACCATATTCCCACTGAAAAAGATGACAAAACATTAGAGCATGATAAAACAGTTAAGAAATGGATTAGTACATGTATGCTTTAAAAAAGTGGTTAACTTTTACTACTCATAAAAGAAGATACATTATACCACTTGATGGGCAAACCATTTCCTCAAACTCCATTGTGGTTTTCCTCTCAAGATAATTATCTGCAGTGCTCAAGATAATTATCTGCATTGCTGGCAACTTTGGTAAGGTGCTTCCTATTCATGATTCTACTCTGGAGTGGACTTAGACACCAGAGGCGCTTGTTTGTGTTGACGTGGACATTGCGAAGCCCCTATCTGATCATATGTGGATTGGCCAGGGTGACAAAGGCTTTTGGCATAACGTTAACTTTCACAGGGTGCCGCCCATTTGCAATTTATGTAGGAGACTTGGCCACTCTCAGGAATCTTGTAAGAAGAAATCCAAGAGACAAAGTTCAGCTGATGCCCCATGTTCCGGCTCCTCCTGCCAACCCATCTAATGTTCAAGAATGGCGTGTGGTTAAGCGTAAGGGTGCTCTGGCTGCTGTAGCCAGTTTAAGCAGTTGGATGCCACGATCCCAGTATCCAATGTTTTTGATAGGCTATCCGATGATGTTCGTGCTTCTGAGATCCCACCCAAGGAAGGTTCACAGGTTAATTTCGAAGTGCATGCTCTGGTGTTCAAAATAACCCTTTTTAGGTTATGTCAAGTCCTCGTGTGGAAAAGTTTGTTAGTGCGGCTGAAGGTTCTTCCATGGGTCCTGATGTCGAAGTGTTTGTTTCGGGGGTCAATCTTCAACAGCTTCCTGTTGTAGAGGTATCACCTCCAGTCAGATTGCATGGCGGCCGGGCTGACGTGCATCGATCTTCCCACGTTCATGGGAATATGCCTGAAGTCGTGACTGCTCGTGGTCATGGGGTTTCTCCGGCTGTCTTGCCGGAGGAGGCGCCGGAGGAACTGCCAGGTGATGCTTCTCCGGCGATCGGTACACCTACCAAAGTTATTATTGGAAATGAATCTTCTATAGTAGAGCCAAATATTATTCTTCAGCCGCAAGGAAAGTCTCACATTCCCAAAATCACTGTCTTTCTTCCTATTGACCCTGCTCCTGCTGTCGTGAGGGCCTCAGCTTCATCTATTGCTATGTCTGAGAATATTTTGATGCCACTGTGAAAATCTCAAAGGATGGTGTGTTGCCCCCTCAGCTCGGCGTTGTACGAGGTCCAAAGCTAAGGCGTCGGATGGATCCTCTGGCTACTCCTCTTCCTGAATATCTCTGCTTTGTTATGGAATATTGAGGCATATCAAACCTGCCTCTAAGAGATCTCTCAAGCGCCTCATTAAGGTTAACCAGTTGCAAATTATTGCCATTTTTGAACCTAAAGTTCCTCTATCTAAAGCTGCCGCTTTGTGTCGTTACTTTAAAATGGATGGTTATGCTGGCAACAATGGGAGGATTCAAAGATTTGGTTAATGTGGTACCAGCTCGGTCTCTCTCATTGTTAAGTTGTTCTGATCAGTTTCTATCTGCTAACATCATGAACGACAACCAACCTCTTTGCGTGGTCACTGTTGTTTATGCTGTATGCAGCGTAGACTCACGTCTGTAGATACGGATCTCGTCCTTTTTTTAAGGGACGCGGTCCTCTACAAAGAGAAATAGGGGGGGTGAATAGTGATATCTGGGTGTGTGATATGGAGTAGAAAGTGGAAAAGGGCAATAAAATAAAAAGATCGTGATCGCCAGGCACGTGAGGGTGCCGAAGGGAGATGCACGACGAAGGGTGCGAGATGGAAGAGTGATCGCGAGCGTACCTTTTTGGCGGGGAGATTGCGCGGGGATGATGTGGGTCCTCTCTTCCTCTACGAACACGGCCGACCGTGGTAGAAGGTGTTTTCCGTTTGATTACCCTGAAAAATAAGACAAAGAAAAGAAGGGGATTAGCCCAAAAATGTGTAGTATGCAATTCTAAAAGAATGAAATGAAAGAATAAAAGGACAGGGGGCGACTTACGGGTGGTGGCTTTTAAACCCCTAAAGACTGTGGGTGTGTGTAAAATGCATGCATGTGTGTGTGTTTAAAAGAAGTAAAAGGGGCACGTGGGACCCAGAGGAGAAGAAAAATATAAAGAGCCACGTGGGGCCCGGAGGAAGCGGAATGCAAATAGAAAAGGAGGGGGGGTGTGCTCCTCGAGTGGTGTGTGTCGTGGAGGCGATGCCGATTGGACGGACGGAGGAAGACGAGGACGAAGCTCCCGCTTGCTCCGACGCGCGTGAGGAAGACGGACGGCTCCGAACACCGGTGGAGAAGTTGGTCGCCGATCCGGCAGGGCTCCACCGTGGGGAAGTCGCGGGAGAATCCGGTAGGGCTCCGCCGAGGTAGAGAGGGTTGGATGAAATGGCTACCCTCGGGGGTCTATTTATAGGCAACAGATTCTTGAATCGCGTCCAAATAGGAAGCCGCGAATATGAATTGAATCGCGTCTGGGCGGCAGGCCGCGATTTAGAAAGTCAAACTAATGTGATAGGTGCATGATGAGCGCAATCTGGACCATACCTTCGAATCGCGTCGGGCCAGGCCACCGCGATTGGAATCGTGTCCGCCTTGTCCGTCGCGATTAAGATTTGCATGGTTTCGAGGCAATCGGCTCATAAATGCGATGTCTGCTGATGCGAGATTTCAGATTTGACCTTCTAAATCGCGTCCACTGACAAGGACGCAATTCAGGTATTTTGTCATGATTACACGGCGTGCGCGGTCATAGGCTTTTTGACTTTTTAAACGCGTCGTCCTTAGCGGACGCCTTTTCTAATTAAAACAAGTGACGGAAAAAAGGCCCTTAAATGCATCAGTGTTGACCGCCGCGTCAAAGGACCTAATTGCGTCCACCAAGACCACCGCGTTTAAAAGGCGTCCACTGTAGTGATGCTAATCAATGAAGCTGTGCCTTAAACAAATTTACCTTCCGGGGGCGCTGCCCCCGGAGACCCCCACCCGCGTCCGAACCACTTGGGAAGCACTGAGAAAGAAAGGGTGAGATCCTGAAATATTGGGAAAACACTCTTGCTGTCACGTCCTAATAAAAGGCTATTATCGGAAGTGATAGAAAAAGGCACAAAAGGTAATAATTATTATTCATTCATAACGTCATAAGCGGAGTTTATTACACAAGTGCTCCTCATAACCACTAAGAGAGGAGTAGATCAAAAACAAACTCTTTCTAATACATCTTATTTTAACTACTAAAAGAAAACAATAGAAAGTTTGCTTGGCTTGACACGACCATGCACTCTGCACACATTCCCTTAAGCTTCACCCCCATCTAAATACCTGAAAAGAGTAGGGAATAGTGAGCTAACTAGCTCAGTAGAATTCAATCCATAATTCAAATTCATAGTTCCGGAGTGTACACATGATAATCAAGACAAGGATAGGGCAGACATCAAGAGACAGTACCAGATTCAGAACAGTAAACTTGATACAATAACAGTAAAACTCAGGTCATATTCAGATATATAGCTCAAGAATTGATTCATATATCAGTTACACAGTACAGGACTTATGATGACCGTATTCAGAAAATATTTGATGCAATGCCAAACATCTAGATGCCCTTTATCATTCCACGTGGTTCGAAAATGAATTCGGGTGCTCCTCCCAGGACTGGACCAGCCCTATTTGCACATGCATATAAATCACAGGGGGTACAAAGACCCAATAAATGTCATCATCAATTATTCACATCTCATAAGGTGTTCAAGCATATGAACTCTCAGGTGATCAGATTTTATAAACTCAGTTACCGAGTACCGAAGAATAGACTTAATCGGAGTGCTATTCGAAATTGACAACATTAAGACTAATTCAAGAGAAGTTAAGGTACACAAAGTGGGTGAATTTTGCAGTAGCATAACAGTAAATATCAAGGTAAATGAGAGGGTAACTTTCTTGACTTTTAGGATGAAGTTTTAGCATGAATTCGGACATGAAAGAGTGCAGAAATTCGAATCAGGTCTGTAGTTGTCGATAGCCAGGAAGGGGCTGTCGACAGGTAGCAGCAGACAGAGTTCAAGATTTCTGGTTCTGTGGGTATCTGTCGACAACAAGGGGCTGGCTGTCGACAGATAGCTACAGTCCAGACATCTGGAGTTCTAGAAGACATGCGCCTGTCGACAGCTTGGGCTGGCTGTCGACAGGTAGCAGCAGAACTTCCAGAAATGATTTATAAATCTGTTCTAAGCACCCTAATTATAGAACTTATAAACCAAGACATGTTTATATCAAATGGAAGAGTCTAATTGGAGTTTTCACAGTGGTTATAAACTAAACAAGCGAGATGAAATGAGAGGTTACAATTCAAGCTTGTCTAGCTAGAAACTAGACATATGTAGTACTGGAAGCCTGATCTTGTTAACAATGGTTTATTGGGAAGATTCTTACAAGATAAACACTAAAACTCCAAGTGTTTCATGCATTTAAATCAGGCTTGGAGTACCTAACAATTAAGTAAAAGTTTCACATAGTTCTTTAGACATTAAAACTTCTACATGACTCCAGATCATGAACAAAGATCAAAGGTAGAGGAAGAGGATAGGAATTGATTCTAAATAGAACCAAGTTGTTCCTTTCCCAACAAGAGTAATTCCACCATGATTGGAAAGAAACAGAGAATCACAAGTATAACAACTTATCCATTCCTCACGAATTCCTGTTACATATGGAGAACTGAATTGAACCAGAGGGATATGAATCCTACCTTACTAAACAGATGAACTTGCAGGTCTCCTTGATGAAGATCCTACACCCAGCAAGAGAAGAGTTCCACAGAATTGATGGGGTGTTGGCTAAAAGACACTCCACAGGTGGAAGCAGCAACACCGTACTCCAACAACTAGAGTCAAACCAGCAGAAGAAACAACTCCAGCAATAGCAACCGTCTTCAGGTAGGGGCAGTAGTAGTAGAGAAAACCAAGGACAAGAGCTGAATAAGGTGCAAGAACAGGAGAAAACCCAAGAAGCTTGCGTTGGAAAGGCTCCTTGCTATTTACGGAGTGGGTTTTATAACCCCAAGCTCGCTTCATGCACACTGCCATGCATGCTCACAGGTGTTGGGGGGTAAAACCATTTTACCACCCACAGACACCTATCTCATGCAAATCATGCAAGTTACACATGGTAACTAACGTGTTACCTTCTCCCTTAGGTACGCTGGCCTCCCTAATGCCTCCCACGTAGGCAGCCCATAATTCAAAGGAAAATTCCTCCCGTAATTAATCTAAAATTCAACTGGTCTATTAGACTTGATGTAAACATGTCCAAACAAAGTCCCTTTGTACTAAAATTTCAAACATAGACTAATGTGATGGTTTTACAAATTATGGTGATTTTAGTTTAATTTTTAGAATTTATTTTACAATACGTGAAAAATCACCCGAAAAATGGTCGCATCGACCTAATCTCAAAATCCGAATGTCGAAAAATTTGGATATTTATATTTCTGAGATCTCCACATTTTTTGGAAATTATGGCATCTTAGATTTTATTTTCGTTACAGTTTTTCAGTGTCGCCCTGTGGGAGCGCGCACGTCTGAGTACGACACTGGGGTAACGTTAGTTAATACTAATCATACCCAAATATCAATTATTTCAATTTAAGACTAATGCTTAAGTCTAATAACTTTATTATTCATGTTTTTCAACAAATAAAAATTCTGGGGTGTTACACTTGCGAGGCAAAATAGGGCCATTTGTGGCGTTACGGCGCAATATGAAATTTGCCCGCGGTAGAGCCAAATTCGCGTGTCTACAACGTCACGTTCTCTTTGATGACCTTATGGCTCTGGGAAATAATGTTACTTTCCCTGGATGGTCGGGGGTGACTTCAATTGTGTCTCCAGCACCTCTGAGAGAAGAAGGGTGGCGACCTCCCTAATCCCTCTGCTATGCTTAATTTCAATTATTTCTCTTCTGCTGCTGGCCTTTTAGCCGCTGGCTACGTGGGTCCTCACTTCACTTGGTCCAACAATAGGACTGGTCGCGCTGCTGTCAAGGCCAGGTTGGATAGGATATTTATCAATCTCCAGTGTCAGTCTAAATTCCCAGATTTTTTGTGTCAAGCACCTTCTGAGGGGACCTTCTGACCATGCTCTTTGCTTGTGAAGTACACCTGTCACCCTACTATGGCTTCCAGATTTATCTTTCAGAAGATGTGGGTTGCCCATGATTCTTTCCACCAATGTTACTGATGTTGGAACAATACTCATGTCACCTCTCCTAACCTTTTGAAAATCTTCAACTCAAGATTTGTGCGACCAAGCACATGCTGCGATCCTGGAATAAAAATGTGTTCGGGTCTCTTGAGGAGGTTGTCTTCAAGCTGAGAATCAAGTGGCGGCCATGCAAATTCAATTTGATGTTGATTCGTCTACTACTAATAGAGCGACCCTCAATGCTGCCAATGCTGGTCTTCAGCGTGCTCTTAACTGTCAGAAGATTTTCTGGGCCCAGAAGGCCAGATTGAAGTTTAAACGATGGGGATAAAAATACTTCTTTCTATCACGCTGTCATGCAGGGCAACAGAAGAAGGAACTTTATCATCGGTTAAAGGTGGATGGTGATTGGTGTGAGGACCAATCCAATTAGCTATGGAGGCGGAATTTTTTTTTCATAATCTTCTTTCTTCTGAGTTCACTCAGTTGATCATTCCATGCTGCAGTCCAGTCCCCATATGATCCATGATGTCCAAATGAGGCTCTAATCTCAATTCCCACTGATGAGGAGGTTAAGCAGCTGTTTGGTAAATGAATGGTGAAGGCGCTCCGGGTCCTGATGGTTTCTCTGGCTGCTTCTTTCAAGCTTGTTGGACCATCATCTCGTCTGATGTTATTGTTGCTGTTAAAGGTCTCTTCTTGGGGTTCCCCCCCTAGAGGCATTTGCTCCTCCCTCATTGCGATCATCCCGAAGGTTGCACATCCCTCATCCTTCGGGGATTTCAGACCTATAAGCCTGTGTAACTTATGTTTCAAAATTGTATCCAAAATCATTTGCACTCGCGTAACAAATATTCTTTCTCTCATCATCTCTGAGGAGTAGGGGGCTTTTGTTAAAGGGCGTAATATTGTTGATAGCATCCATCTCCCCAACCAGCTTGTTCAAGATCTGCATAGGAAGATCGTGGTCATAATGTTATTCTCAAACTTGATATGATGAAGGCCTATGACAAGGTTGAGTGGGATTCTTGTTTACTGTTCTACGCCAGTTTGGGTTCTCCAATAGGTTTGTTTCTTACATCGGTATGCTTGTTGCTAACTGCTGGTTCTCTGTTATTTTCAATGGCAATTCGGTGGGGTACTTTAAATCTTTTAGAGGTCTGCGTCAAGGGATCCTTTAGCCCAGGCCCTCTGATCATTATGGAAGAAGCTCTTAGTAGGGGATTAAAGCATGCTCATCATTCTCCCCCCCCCCCAATCCCTTTTGTGGGTTCCAGAGGCTGCCCACCTGTCTCATTTGCTCTTTGCGGATGATACTTTGGTCTTTTGCAATGGTCAGAAATCATATTTTGAGGTGCTGAAGTTTTGCGTAACTATGAGCATTCCTCTGGGCAGAAAATCAATGTTACTAAGAGCAGTTTTATCCTTTCTCCTAAGGCGCCAGCTTCCTTGGTTAAAAGCATATACTTTAAACTGGCTTCCACCAGTACAAAGGGGCCGCGCTACCTTGGGGCTCCAATCAGGTGTGGAAAAACAAGGGTTGCAGATTAAAATTTCTTATTGACAAGGTCAATGCTAAGATGATCTCCTAGAAGTCTAAGTTTCTCTCTCAGGCTGGAAGGGCTACCCTGATTAATTTTGTTCTGAATTCCATTCCTATTTACATTGCGGTTGCTACTTCTCTCCCTAAATCTATGGTCAATTATATTGAAAAGGCTTGTGCTAACTTTCTCTGGAATGGGACTGATGGTGCACGACGAAGGAATGGATTCCCTGGGACACTATCCATCGCCCTATCTCTGAGGGAGGGCTTCAAATTAAAAGCCTTGGCATGTTCAGCTCGCCCTGGCAACTAAGCAATTATGGAATATTTATCATGGCTCTTCCATGTGGGAGAATTATGCTAGAATCAGATTCAAAATTGACTATGGGATGCATCGTTCTAGATCTATTCCTCATGGTATGCCTAGAGCGGTTTCAGTGTTGCCCAGGAAGCTGTTCTTAACAATTCCAGATGGATATGGGTGATGGTAGAAGGGTGGATTTTCTGAATATTGTCTGGCTTGGGCAAGACCCGCTCTCTAATTTGTTGTCCACTCCATACATCGGTCCTCCTATCACTGTCTGTGAGTTGTTCAGAATGCTAACCATCCTGTGCGCCTCTTACTTCCGTGCGCCAATATTCTCTAGGACATTACGCTTCTTGACCAGAACGACTGCTGCGTTTGGACTGCTTCTGTAGCACCCTTGATTTTTAAAACTCAAATAGAAAATAAATAATAATAATAATATATATTTTCTATTTTTAATAAATGAGGAAAATGATTTAATTGAATAAATGAAGAATAAATAGAAAATAAGAGGAATAAAATGAAATTTAAGCAATACCCGTTAAGCTAAATTATTAATGGGTCACACTAAGGAACCAAACCAAATAGTATGGGTAATTGTGTGAAGCCCACCATGGGATGGGAATTAAATATCCAAATTTCGGACTCAATTAATTAATAATGGAAAGAGGTTAAGATAAATGCTAATTAACACATTATATCCTAAAAAGGAGTCCTACACTTACCCTAACCCCCTACCCACGAAATTAGCTCTCTCCCCAGCCTTATTAGGTGGATAAATGAGAGAAAGTGGGAGAGAAATATGGAATTCAGAATTTTAAATAAGAGGAAGGAGTTTTAGATGGAAAAATGACTCTATTAGCAAGCTTAAACACCAAAAACTCAGCCCTAGCAACCATTTCGTTCTTGGAACTCTGGAGAACGAGGAGAATGGCTGGAGACAAAGGAGCAAGGAGGAGGAGGCTAGAACAAGGAGGAGTTTTTCCATTTCTGTCACCAAACTAGGGTTTTCATCTCTTCAACAAAGGTAGTCAATCTCTCAAGCAAAAATCGTGTAAAATAAAAATTTCCTAGGTAGAATTCATGTACCTCTTCAAAAGCCCTATGGTCTCGTTGCATTCGCTCATCCATTTGTGCGAATTTGTTGCTTGAATCCTTGCTGTACCATGAACTCGAAATCATCATGTTTTCTCTAATCCCCCGCACGTACTTGTTCCCGCTATGAGAAAATTCTCATTGATACTACAATGCATTAGCTTTCAAACGCCCCTAGTTTTGTTCGATTTAGATCTCCCATGAGGGAGAATTAATTCTTTGAATCCTTGTCAAATCCATACACCTGACCCTTCTTGTTGGTTGTGAACCTCGTCATGCTTAACTTCATATGATATAAAATTTCATAAATACTACATCTTGTAGCTTTTGAACGCCCCTAGTTTCGGAATTTTTCATCATGTATCCATCTCTAATTAATTCGTTGAACCTTGACTGACTTGGTTAGGTCATCAAATGTAACTTGATCACAGCATATTTAAACCTTGTCTATTTTCAATTAATCACATGCATGTTGATAGATTAGATCTATATGTCTACTTCGTTTAAAACTAGTTTTGTATTTTTAGAGCATCGTGCGATTTTATACTTAATTTAGAATGACCCTATGTCAAGAAGGGCCACCAAAGAAAAAGGGAAAAGGTCGGACATCCCTGATATCGTGGCGGCGCGACCCGCCGCGAACCGGGAGGTCGCGGCCGGCGAAGGCGACGCGTTCAGAAATGCGGCGGCTTGTGCCTCCACGATTCCAGCGCAAACCTCTGTCGCTCCGGGCCGACCAACCGCGACAGGAATCTGTCCGTGACCCGCCCGCGATTTAAGCTTTTCTGCCAAAATTTAAAATTGCGCTTATATTATGCCATTTAACCCTTGTACAGTTAAACCATGTACTGTTAAGCTTAATAAATGGCCTAAATATTTTTATTTAATAATATTTAAACAATTCTTATTAATTTAAAAGCCGTGAGCACGACTTATTCTATTCTCATGATTTCTTTACACTTGCACACTAAACATTATTTATTGCCATTTGACCCTATTAATTACTCAATAATGTATCTGGTAATTAAGTGAAATTAATTACCTAATTTTCCCTATTATTAAAGGACACATGTCTTCACTTTATTCGCGTGATTGTACATCGTTACCGTTTTCCCTCGGCCTTCGAGCACTCGAGGCACGACGGACCCCGTTTTCTACACCTTTCTCTTGGCTTGGACCACCTCTCCATCGGGAATACTCTCGACTGGGCCAGGGACTCCTTGTCAAGACTCCGTAAGTCTTCTTGGCTTTGGCGCACGTCCTTAGTCAACGAGCTGGTTGTACCCCAAAACTCATTACCTTAGGGATCAGTACGATCCGTGTTAAGGAAATACGTGTACGATCCGTCACACAAAATCAGCTATGATGATATCTACATATGGCTAAAAAAAGCGTGTGTAAAACCTTACAACGAACGGATTTAGCATGTATAAGTGGGGTATATACCTACGTATTACCCTACTGTAGGTAAAATTCAGTAGGTATAGCCTCAATTTGTTGTAGTGTCTCCATCGGGAATACTCTCGACTGGGCCAAGGACTCCCTGTCAAGACCTCCGTAAGTCTTCTTGGCTTTGGCGCACGTCCTTATAGTCAACGAGCTAGTTGTACCTCAAAACCGTTACACCTTAGGGATCAGTACGATCCACGGCCTTAGTGTGTTCTCTCCTTATCTTGTGATCACGCTGAACCATCTAGCATGTGTACACAGCACGGCTAGTGGGCGGTGGTGACTTCTACCAGATTGCCGGCCCGCAGTGGTGTGCCATGCAACCATATTATCGATGTTTAACGTGATTTTAATATATACCCCTGTCTCATCTGCTCTCTCTTATTCTCTCATCTATTCACGTTCTCTCTACACTCTCATCTATCTCGTCTACTCTCTCTATCTCTTCTTGGTACTCTATTGGCCATTGTGTGATTGTCTAAGATAAAAGAATGACTAATGCCAGCGTAATAGGGCCCGATCAGGTCCTGGGAGGAGCGCCCGAAAAGTGTCAGTGCCCATAGGAGTTAAAATGATCAAGGATGTGTTATGGCATGCATCCAACGCCAGTTTACTATAGATAATCTATGACAATCAAAGTACTATCTCTACAAGTGCAAGCGTGATCGTTACTAGTGCACCGTTGTGCAAGTTACATGATATAATGTTACATGGCCATTCTATATCGTTCTCGTTGTACTATTTTTCCTGTGCCAGTTGCAATTGTTTCTCTCGTTATCATGACATGCTCTACATGACTTTACTCTCTAGTTACCTGCCTTAAAACATTAACTATTTAAAGCATGCTTGTGTTCATAAGATATTAAGTCCTACTGGGCGTTATTCGCTCATCCTGCGTATTTATTTAATGTGTTTCAGGTGAGTCGGATCATGACCACACTCATGAGGATGGGACCGATGAGGAGACTCAGCAGTGACCTTTTCTGCAATCACTGCTATCTACTAGCAGTCTGTTAGTATAGTTATGAGTTAGTGAGTCAGTTAGTTAGTCATTATGTAATAGTTGGTTCGATAAAGTACTCTGCGCCCTAGTTTTGGCTCTGATACGTTGATGTAATAATTAGTTGATGGATTATCAATGAACTTGGAGTTTATTTGGTATTATTCCATTGTGCAATGGTTTGCATTTATTTCTCGCTCTGTACTATTTAATAACTGTAATCCCGCTCCTATATTCTGCATCAGGGCGTTACAGTTTTGTGGTATCAGAGCCTAGGTTATTCTTAAGTATAGGATGATCTAGGTTTGACCTGCCTCAACTTAGAGTCTAATTCCATACCTACGTGAGAAGGGTAGAACCAAGGGTATTTAAGATAAAATGAACTCACACACACACAAACTTAGCACAAATTCATTAACTTACATTAACATCTCTTTTGAAGGAACTTAAACATCAACAATGGCAGCGGAGCATGCTCAACTCCGTGACATGCGAGGACCATACAGTAGCTGACTCAAGCTTTAGTTCAGGCTGCTGGGGCAAATAATAACAACAACAACCGAGGAGCGGTGAGTTGCACCGAAACTTCCGCAACCTGAATCCACCCCGATTCAGCAGTACCATAGACCCCGATGAGGCAGAGAATTGGCTCAAGGAGATTGAGTGTATTTTCCGCGTTATGCAATGCGTGGATGGTGACAAGCTGTTGCTAGAACCTTCCAGTTAGAAGGGACCCGACCGTGCATGGTGGGAGTCCATCGAGGCTACTACCGAGCAGCAGATGCACAATTCACATGGGAGGAGTTTAAGGAGCACTTTAACTCCAAATATTTCTCTAAAAGGGTCAAGAAAGGAGGCCTCTGAATTCGCTGCACTCATCAGAGGAACCTGATTGTCGCTGAGTATGAGGCTCAGTTCTCCCGATTGGCACGCTATGCCAATCATCTGGTGAGCCACGGAGAAAAGAAATGAGGCGAAAAGGTTTCTTAATGGACTCAGGCTGCATACATCACCTAGTTGGCACCTATGGACATTCAGACCTATCCAGAGATGGTCAGGAAGGCAAACTACTCCGAGGATGCAACCGATCTCACTGATCGCATCAAGGGTAGAAGGTGAGAAGGAGCAGACATCAGGAACCACCAGCAAGTCCGCTAATGACAGGAAAAGGCCGTTTAGCATTACTGATGGCCAAGCCAAGAACGGAAGCCCAAAGCCCCTACCCCTACTGCTCCGAACAACAAGCCAAGATGCAAGCATTGTGACAAGCTGGGTCACACGACGAAGAATGTTGGAGGAAGGCAGGTGCATGCCTTCGCTATGGAAGTCGTGATCACCGTATTCAGGAATGCCCTCTGTGAAAGAAAATGAGAAGCGTCCTGCGGGACAAAAGAAGCCAGGCAGACTTCAAGCCCTGCAAGAGGTAGAGTCCCAGGAAGGTGGAGTTGTGGAATGTACATTACCAGTCTTTTCTCAATCAGCATTTGTTTTATTTTGATACGGTGCAACACATTCATTCATATCACAAGCATTTGCTAATACCTTAAATGAGAACCTGCATCTATGACATTTGAATTACCTGTCACAACACCACTAGGAGAAAGGGCTCTATTGAATAAATATTATCCATTGGCTGATGTTAAGATTGGTGAACTCAATCTAAGAGCTGACTGATCTGTATGCCCATGGAGGGTTACGATGTCATTTTGGGAGTCGACTGGCTATATATCTACTTATGGGGTTGTGTTGATTGCAGAAGAGGGAAGATTACTTTTAGTGAATTTCCTAAGCGGTCCTTCACAGGACGTAGACACAAGAGACACCTGTCTCTCGTCTCTGCTATAAAGACACAAAATATGATAAGAAAGGGATGTGTGGCATTTCTTGCCGCAATGTGGTTGAAAAGAAAGCAATAAAAATATCAGACATTCATATAGTGCAAGAATATCCAGACGTGTTTCCCGATGAGCTTCCAGGCATACCACTTGAAAGAGATGTCAATTTCTCAATTGACCTCACACCTGGAGTTGCACTGGTTTCACGGCAACCTTATAGGATGTCCCCCACGAAACTGAAAGAGTTGAAAGAGCAACTGATGGAACTTCTAGAAAAGGGATTTATCAGACTGAATACTTCTCCTTGGGGAGCACCATTGTTGTTCGTCAAGAAGAAGGACAGATCCATGAGATTATGCATCAATTACAGGCAGTGAACAATCTCACTATCAAGAACAAGTACCCTCTACCGCGTGTCTATGAATTATTTGATTAG
>JACBKR010001953.1:0-38334 GCA_014218235.1 Colocasia esculenta | reverse complement strand
TAAAATTAAGTTGTTTTCATATTTAAGCGTTTAAATTAGTTATTATTTCAGATATTTTATCAAACAATATGAAATCTTCAAAATTAATTAATTCAAATTTAGATACTCATTAAGAGTTATTAAACAAACCACAAGGCTCGTAGCCCATACCCTACGTGTAGCACAAGCTTAAGACCCTATTTAAACCCCTCAAATCCTCTTGTAAAACACTTTTGGTCATTTGAGTTCTCATTCTGACCATCATTGCTCCTACGATTGCTGAGGAGGAGGAGAAGGCTGCATCTAGTAGGAGTCAAGAAGAAGGAAGGAGACTTCATTCCCATCATCAAGTAGGTTTTGCTCTCTTCTTTCCTTTGTTTGATTTTGTTTTCCATAATGAAGCCTGAACAACTACTCTAGGAGATTACCTTCAACCTCTAACCAGTGTATCTTGAGTGTAAGATTGCACTTAGATTTAAGAACTTCCAATTTAGCTTTCAATAAGACATAAAAACCACCTAGCATGGGTTTGTGTCACCGAAATCAGTCAATTGAACCATGAGAATCGATCGACCGATCCCTTCATCTAATAAGGCGTTGGCCGCACTAGGAGGAATGGTTGACCGACCCCTACTTTTCGGTCGATCGAATACATTTGATCGGTCGACTGATCTTTCCCTTTCGATCAATCAGTCCCCATGCCTGAAGACAATTAACTTCTCTGGGAGGTTTGGTCAATCAAAACGCAGAGTTCGGTCGACCAATATACCCTTATTTGGTTGATCGATTTCTTGTTCTGGCCGACCAATTCTACCCTAAATATTAAGAAAATTAGCATTCAACCCATGCTACTAATCGAGACACTTAGGGAAATTCTGAATTCAAGGTAGGCTAGATACGAGCTATGTTCTAATAATTCCATTTGTTTGATTCTCTCAGCCAGAGCCTCATAATGACTTTGTCTTAACTATTTCAATTAAACTCCAACACCTAAACTAGTGTAATTCTTTCTGAATTAAGTTAACTCTTATAAGTCTTCTTTTAAGAGCCGAATTAGATTTATTTCTTGCTTGAAACCATGAGTTGGTCCCCTTCACAATTATGAGATTCTAAGCTTTTCACCAATCTTCTTAGATTCTCTATTTCTATCACGCTCATGAAATTTGGTTTATGAATATAAGACAATGCTCTCTTCAAAGTGGGAATTAGGATCACTTGTGATAGCACCAGTCAGCTGTGGTCAGCTGTGTCAGCTGTGGGTGACAGTTTGTAGGTAAATCCAAGTCAGCTTGTCTGATGATGGTGGGTAATAAATTTTGTTCTTGTGCAATGAACAAGATCCGAGGTGCTGGAATCACCTAGGCACTAAGGATATTATTCTGTTTACATTATTTAGTAACCTCTTGAGAGCAGTATGATGTCCATCGAACTCAATTTCTGAATTAAGTTATGCTTTGAAGTTTGAAAGATATATGTGACTTTTGTTCTGAAATTCATTTGGGCCCAATATGAAGCTAAGTTGGCTATTTGTTTTGCTGAATTTAGAAGTTTATGAGCAAGTATGTCATTGATCCATAAGCACACCTTCTAAATATTCATTTAGTTCCTGAGTAATTTAATTCATATTCTTAACTGCCCGAGTTTTATTAGATTAAGTTCTGAAATTTGATTTATGACTTTTGTTTTGAAATTGGGTCTAAATTTATGCCTTGTAATGCTTTCATGCGTTAAAATTCTTGAATTTTAAACATTTGGAAATGAAAATATCATGTCTGACAAAAAAGCTACTATTCATGGTTTGATTAAAGAACTATAACTACTTACTACTACTGAGTCCCCCGACTCATACCTTTGTTTTTCCCATGCCCTTTCAGATTGATGGTGAATGAAATTTCAACTACAAGCTACTTTCACTTCCGTTGTAGATACAAGAGAAGAGCATAGTCTTAGCAATTATCTAGAGATTTTTGTTGTAGTATTTAAATGATAGATAGAGTATTCATATATATGTAAATTATGGATGATAGAACCAAGGAATCTTGTTTATATATAATAATTTTAATGATGACTTTGTGGAATGTGTAGATACCACTTTTCGTTCTTCGAACTTCGAAGCACTATAAGGAAAATATTGAAGAAAATAATAGATGAAGGAAGATGGAGCACAACTCCTTGATATGTAATCGTGATCGCCAAACACACATGGGTGTCGAAGAAGTATAAATGAATAAAAATAAAAGGGAGTGATCGCGGAATACCTTTAGAGCGGGGAGTGATCGCGGATTACCCTAAAAAATAATACAATAAAAAGGGGATTAGCCAAGAATGTGTAGTATTCAACTCTTAATAAAATGAAATAACATGAAGGACATGGAGAAGAACACACCTTTTGTGGCTTTTAAAACCCTTAGAAAACATGCATGTGTGTGTGTGTTGATAGGAGTATTGATCAAGAGGAAATGCTAAGAAGATGAGATATGCTCTTGTGGGAGCTATGGAGGAGGTTGTGGAATAAACAAGAAGAATAAACAAGAGGAGAAGGAGGTGCTTCCCCTTTGGTGATGGCGCAGGATGGCTGCTAAGGAGGTGCTTGCAGAAGCTTGAATGGAGGAAGAGGAAGCGCTGAAGAGCTACTCCTGTTGCTGGTTCAGATGTGGAGTGGAGAAGAGATGGCGTTGATGCGCTTGAGGCGGCAGTCCAGCAGGGCTTCGCCTTGAATTGGCCTCTCACAACTCACTAGACTCGAAGTTCTTCGGGGCTCTGACCTCTAGAACAATGAGACATGTAGTATATTGATAGGAGGAGGGGCACAGAGCCCGAGGCAACAAGCTCTGTAAATCGCAACGGACACCACAGTCGCATTTCAAGTTGAATCGCAACGACCTGGGTGAACACCAAAAAAGAGATTTCAATCCGATTCGGATTCTGACAAAATCTGATTATTGACGGTAATGACCTGATGCAGATAGCATTCCCAAAAATGATTTATGGAAGGTTGCCATATAATCGATGATGCTCAAAATAGTAGCGGCCTGACGGTCACATATCAAAAGAAGGCAACACTAAATCGCGACGACATGACCTGTTACATATTACACTTTCCAAACGACGCTTCAACCAACGAAAGTCAGAGTTCAGTCGAAGTCGGAGTGTGAAACTGAATCGTGACAGATTGAACGGTCGTGAATAAAACTTTAGGAATGTTTCCACAAACCATAATGAAAATTCCAAAATGGAAGGTTAAAATATGGAATTGGCAATAGCGACCACTTAGCCGAACGCAAATAAGAGTCAGAATCCTGATCAGATCAGAAACTAAATCGCGACGGAGTAAGCCGCGCATCTTTGAGATAAAAAGGCGTCCACTTGAGCTGTCGCGGATCATGGTCTTGAATCGCGACCACTGAACTCGTCGTGTCTATGACATTTATCAGCAACGTTTAAATTGATGGGGAAGCACCTCGAATGGGAGGAGATCATGAAAATTGGGGAAATCACTCTCAAAAGGCAAAAAAGGGAGCCATTTGTGGCATTATCGTGTAATTTGATATTTGACCACGATGGTGTCATTTTTAGCGTGTGTATAGCTACCACGCCTTGGCGTCTACTTTGCAAGGGAGCGAAGCAGAGGGACACGAAGTGGAGTGAAATGGAATGTAATGGAATAAAGAGAAATGAAGCGTAGTGCAGTGGAGCGAAGTGGAGAGAACTAAGAAGTAGATTGCAAGGTGAAAAATAGACACGCGTGCAACGTGGTGACACCACCTGATGAGAGTCTTTCACCAACTACCAAGGAAGCCACCTCCGGAGGATGAAGACCAAGAAAACACATAGTTTGGATGGAAGAAAGGTTGTGCGCAAGGGCACGAAGGGAGGTGTGTACGCTGTACCCGAAGGAGATGTGCCACGTGGGGCACGAAGGAGAGATCAACTTCTAGCGTAGGGGAAGTACCTAAGGAAACAATCCGTTAGGTTGCACCATTGGGGGGCGTTTACCAACTTGTGGACGTGCCGCAACCAAGGTGAATCTATAGGAGATAAAGACGAAATGTAGATGGGTAATCTAACAAGGGAGTTCAAGGAAATCAGCCCGGAGGTGGCAACAAAGGGAGTTGGGTACTTGACCCGGAATGGAATATCTAAATTTACTTAGTGTTGAAGTGAGAATGGCTCTCAAGTTGCATTGGGAGAATGGTTTTCAACTGTGATTTTAAAATGCATGTATGCTAGGCTAAAGGGAAATAAGGGTAAAAATATAGAAAATAATCAAGGATAATATTGTTACGATGCTGAGTGAGTCAGGAGGACACCAGGTTTTCTAGGTGTGGGTCTATCGTCCTCATGTGCAAAGCGTAACGGCCTGTCCATGCGGCTAAGGATCTTATGGAATAATCATTATTTTTATAAGAGGAACTCAAATCCCAGATTCCTCAGAGTCACAAGGTCCTTGATATGCTCTAAGAGTAATAACATATAGTAAATACATATAAGTGATGGTAAGGGCAGCAATTGCAACCTGGGCTTGTTGGTAGTGCCAGATGACGTAGCTCGAACCTGCACTCAAAAATCATTAGCCAAGAACAATAACATCATGGAATAATATCATTTATATCATAGAGCATGGATAGAGCATTCAATTGCAGGCATAGCTCATTCAGTTGTTTGTTTAAACCATGAGGATAAGTGGGCTTGGTTAAATGAGGAGATTGGATTTCATGCAGGATGAGTCAATGATTGGAAATATTGGATTAATCTGACATAATGAAGATCAGGCGCAATGCTTACCCTGTGCAATACCATCAAAATTCAAATTTTTAGATTTTGGAGATATTCAAATTTTTATGGAGATTTTGAAAAATATTTGATTTTTAAGAGATTTTGTTGAAAATATTCATCTTTTGTGGGTTTTGAAAATATTCTCTTTGTTGGTTTTGAAAAATATTTATCTTTTTTGTTGGTTTTGAAAAATATTGTCATGCCATGGCGGCACTAAGGTTATGAATGTTGACTGGCAAGGGATCCTCGTTACCTCCCCTTTCATTAAAGAGTGTCCAGAGTAAGGCATGCATTCAAAGTGGTTCCCAATGGCTGGCTGTTCATGGTTAATGTGTTGCTATCAGAGTCATACCTAAAAAAGTGACTTGTCTAATAGGGAGAAAGGAAGAAAATGGAGATAAGCTTGATATGGGTTTTGAAGAGTTGAGTTTGACTTCCTTCCTTAGCACAACTATAGAAGATACATCTCATTAAATATTGGGGGGCTTTTGGAATTGATTGATGAACATTTGTTTGTAGGAACGTGCGTACGACTAGGTTCATTTTGAATCCCGCAGGGACTTTGCCACTCTTGCCATGCCCTATTATATAGATGATTTTTTTTCGATTTTGATTTGTATGCATACAACTAGGGTCATTTTGAATCCTATGGGGACTTTGCCGCTCTTGACATACATTTGACTTTGATGTTCATTGGACATTTAATTGATTGCCTTTTTGAGACGTCCTCCCATCAAGGAGTGCTTCAGGTTGGTTGTCTTGCCCAGACTACCTCTACTTCCTATATTTTGGCCAAATAAGGAGAGAAATAGACATTCGTGCCCTCAGGCATGGTCGTGATAGTGACAGTGTCATCCAAAGCAATCGACTTAGGGTGCCATGGAGTGTGTGTAAAGTGCTCATGCCAATGGAAAACTTTAATGAAGATGGAGGGAACTTTGGATCCTGGCGCAGAGCTCTCATAACAGGAGTGTTGCGGTAGCATGACAATATTAAATATTCATCTTTTTATGAATTTTTGACACTGATGAGCAATCTAATAGCTTTCAAAATAAGAATTATGAGGGTAAAAGAGGACGAATGCCCTGCGTTGGGGTGGGACTCAGAGGATTTGAAGAATGTACAGAATTACATGAAAATTAAAAAGATACGTGGGGACTAAAACCCCTAAAATAAAGGGAGAAAGGGCGGATGCCCTGATCGAATATGGAAAGATGAGAAGGATAGGAAGAATTTGGAGATTCCGGGGGGACCGGAGGGAGTAGAAGAAAAGGGACGCGGTGCCTGGTGAAAGGAAAAGAATCCGGAGGGTCCGGAGGAGAGAAAGGTAAAAATAGGCCGCGAGGGGACGAAAAGGAGGATGTGCCATGTGGGGCACATGATGGAGACGTGCCGCGTGGGGCACAGAAAGGGGACGTGCCACGTGGGGCATAGGAAGGAGACGTGCCAAGTGAGGCACAGGGGGGAGAGGTGCTGCGTAGGGGTACAAGAAGGAGGTGTGCCACGAGAGGCACGACATGGAGGGTGAAAACAATGGGGTGTGCCACGTGAGGCACGAAGATAAGAATGGCGAGAACATAAGATGTGCCACGAGGGGCATGAGGTGGAGAATATGGAGTACAAATAGGGGCGCGATGCCTAGTACAAGAGAGTGGATCATAAAAAAGGTAGAAATAAAATACCTTCCGCGGGAGGGAATGTGGAGAACCCACAAGAAGGTGCTGATGAGCACAAAAGAGGATGTAAATGGAAATGAGGGGGGCGGAGATGGTCCCTGGTCTTTAGCCTTGCCCAAATTTAAGCTTCGTTTGGGAATCGGCTGTCTAAACCTCATGTATTATTTCATGTATGTTACCCAGCGGGCGAAATTTCTTGCTCTTCTTCTCACATGAATTGATCGGCTCTCAATGGTAGGAGGATTGTTGACTTCCGTCGGAGTTTCAAGCAACAGTGGCAACTCCTGGATATAGTTTTAAGGAAAGAGTGGGGATTCCACTGATAGTGTTGGAAGTAATTACAATGAAGGGACCGTGCCCAAAAGATGTAGTATAGTTGATAGGAAAAGGGGGCATGTGCCCTTGGTAATTGAATTCACCACTGATTCATAGTAGACTGTGTGAAAATAATTTTTGTGGTTGACCCCTTCACTGAGTGGGAAGGGTCACAAAAAATGTGTGAGGGGTCATGAGAGCTTGAAGGAGAAATTTTCTATGAGTATTTTGAATTGAACATAGCTGCAACGGGATAATTGGCATAACTTTAGAAGGGGGCCTCATGACGACCAAGATGGGCGGCAAGGAATTCCTCTAAGTGAAATGCTCGGTATTTGATGATGACGACATGGCATGGAATATATTCTTGGATCTTGAAAGCATGCCCGTCCCGAGGCTTCCTTCTTTTGCTGACTTCCTTGTTGCTCGTCGATTGTTTGCACCCACTTCGTTGGATGGGGGTGGATGTGGATGGTGGAGTGGAAGGCCATATGGCTAGTGGAGGTGTAATAGGTATGAGGGAGTTCTTGCTCAGGTTGGGTTGCCAATGGTGTTGGCATAATGAAGGTGTAATGATTGGTTTAATGATTGGTGGAGGCTTAATAATGGAAGGTTGGTGATAATGGAGTGAGGGATGAGTTGGTAATGGCATACGAACATGACCTCAGAAGGTTCATCATCGTACACCAGGCTTTGATGGATGGATTGTACATTGACAAGTCGGCTTGAGCAATGGCTGAGGTGGTGGTGGAGGCTATTTTGGAGGTCTTTGTTGTGGCGGAGGTATGGCAGCTGGTGCCGGAGCAGGTGCGCCTTGGGCATAGAACTTCTTCATTTATAAGGCATTGCGTGGCCGTTTGGAGTCGCTGAGTATAGGAGGACGAATCAATGGGTGCCTGAGTGAGGCATATTGTGGTAAATGGGTGTATATGGAGATGTATATGATGGTGCGTGGCGAGGTGGATGGCGTCCACTGATCCGTCATACCTAAACCTTGTTGCTCAAATAAACCCATGATTGGAGTCCATCAATGGTTTTGGATGTAACCCCCGTCTAGAGCTCTTCCATAGTGTTGATCTTGTTCATGGCCAAATGTGCTTGAATCTTGGAGTAGAGTTTGAAATAATGATTTTAATTTGCTCTGACTCCGAGAGCACATGTTGCAATTTTAAATCCATGGACCTCCAATGATCAACAAATGAATGAATCCTCGTCAGGCCTCATCTTCTCGGATGCTAGATCTGTGATGGAGAGAGATGGGCTGACGCGGTCTTTTCACCTCTAAATTTTTTTTTATGTAAGATGTGGAAGTCCTCTGCCTCTCTTGGCTCTAAGGAGTAAACCTTCAAGTGCAGGGTCTCAGAGATTTCCTGAAAATGAATGTTAGTGTAAGGGATCTTGTTGCCAACGAGATGACTCAGAAAAACTCTTTAACATGGATGGAGGGATTACCCGTGCCATTGTACATCGGTATTTTTGCATCTCTAAAGGATGTATATGAATTTTAGGGAGAGCTTGTATGACAGCAACGAGGTCACCCGTGGAGTTAGAGAGTTTGTTGATTTATTTCTCCATTTGATTCAATTTATGAAAGAGCTTGTTGAGTTGATGTAGATTGCCGCTGGGCATGTGAGGATGTACATGAGGGGAGCCGTGAATTAATGGGCCTTTCCAAGGGAGCTAGGGGGCCGAGATGAATGATATATAGGAGGAGGTGGCAAAGTCGCCAGAATATACAAGGACCAATGCCTTTTTGGAGAAGGAGAAGGACGGGGAGTCACACCCTCAACCAAAGTTTGAATTAGGTTAAGTTTTTGAAGTGTGAGCTGATCTAGTGCATTCAGACATTTTGCACATTAGACATGGGAGGAGAAGGCTCTCTGCAGGTTTTTGATTGGAGTTAAATTCGAAGAATATCAAATTGGTTAGCACGCGGTGTGCGCACATACCATATGAAGTTGATGCATGTCCCTCACGGTGGTGAGATGGACGGACATTGGATCGAAAAGACTGGCCATCTAAACTATCCTCAATAGTCCCACATAATTGAAGTTGACATGATGATATGAGTCCATTTTAAACAAGGCACACAACAATCAAGTAGAACAACAAGATTGAATCAATCATATAGTTCAAACAGTTGTAATGTTTAACGCTTGTTTTAAGAGTTTCAAATTTGATTAAATGGATTGAAAGAATATTATGTCACTCTAGATGAGATCTTAGTTGGATGGATTTAGATACTTCGGGATGCAACTAAAATCACAATTCTCACCACGCAATAGGATATCTAAACCTGGGTCAACAGTGTGGTACAACCTGCTCGGTCCTCCATGAGGAATCCATAGGGTACGAAGACTTATGGAGGTTCCGGGAGAAGGTTTCTCTAGTCCAAAGGGACAGAATGCCTAATGAAGAGCTTGCCTTCACCGGAAGGGTGTGTGGAGCCTAGATGTGAGGAAGGAGGTCCTCCAACCAAGATGGAATGCCTTCTATGCAACAGATTAAATACAAGTGTTCTAGAAAGCACAGAAGATCGCGCTCTGTCTGCAGTGAAAGCGCTGACGGACCCCCTCCGCGAATCAAACAGGGATCACATCCATCCTTGGTCGTAGATCAAGAGCCCCAGAAGGCTATCAGAGCCGTAACAGGTTCCTGTGGACGGACTGCAGACAAAAAGAGACAGATCAAGCCATCACAGAACAGTTAAAAAATGCAACCGGTTAACTGGATGCGGATAATCATTGAATAGCAACCACTGTGTCGTCGCGGATTCAAAAGGCAACCCGAGAATAAAAACAACTGAAATTAGAAGTATATGTATAAAAACCAACACACAAGGGATGTTTGCAGGGTATAAGCATGGAGAGCATGAAGTGCACAATCTCAAAAGTATGGATCACTCATCATCATTTCATTTTTTTTATTTCTCAAATTTCTTTGAGGAGTCTAAAATTGGCTAATCACGGAGGGAAGAAGAGGAGGATAAGAAAGAGGGGCACATGAGGGTGCCAAGAAGGGTGGCACGTGGGCACGACGGAGTGGGTAATCAAAAGAAAAGGCAGAAAAATGTCCCACCGTGATCGCCAATTTATAGATACCGCTTTTTTCGTTCTTCGAACTACGAAGCGCTACAAGGAAATATTGAAGAAAATAATAGATGAAGAGAGATGGAGCACACTCCTTGATATGTAATCATGATCGCCAAACACATGTGGGTTTCGAAGGAGTATAAATGAATAAATAAAAAGGGAGTGCTCGCGAATACCTTTAGAGCGGGGAGATTGCCGGAGAGATTATGGGTCCGCTTCTTCTTCTAAGAGCACAGTCGCCATGGTAGAAGGCTTCCTCTCGATGATTACCCTGAAAATAACACAATAAGAAGGGATTAACCAAGACGTGTAAGTATGACTCCAAGTTAATCTCTTAATAGCATTATTTCTGATATCAGTTTGCTATTAACGTGGCTGTTCAGGGTACTATTTTAAGAAGGAATGCACCCAGCAACAATTTAGCATCCTCATGCACTATGGTTTCAAACCCAGGTCAAGATGAAAACGCCAAGCTGGTCAGATGGACTCCCCCCCGGTTTGGTTTCAGTCTCAATGTGGATGGCGCCAGTAAAGGTAATCCTGGACCCTGTGTGGTGGTGTATTGCATACGGGACTACAGGGCAATATCTGTTTTGGGTTTGCTTTTTTCTATGGTCAAGGTAATAGTTTTGGTTGCTGAGTTCGGCCCTTTGTGATGGCTTAAGACTGGTAGAACACTATGGCATTCCCATCTCTTCTGTCTTCTCCGACTCCCTAGCGCTAGTTCAGTCTTTTACCTCTAACGTTGCCCATCATGGAAGTGTACTTGGTGGTGGCGTGATGCAAGCTCCATCTTAAGCAAGCTCTAGCTCACCTGTCCATGCCTACAAGCGAAACACACAGGGTGGCGGACGCTTTGGCTACATACGCGTGTGACAGAGGCGTGTTTCAGTTTTTCATAGCCTTTCTTCTCTCCCTTCTGTTTGTAAAGGACCGTAGTGCTTGATCGAGCTGGTCCCCTTCTGTCAGATTATTATAATCTCTGAGTCTCCAGGGGTTTGCCCCGTTGCATTATTGTAATTGAATTTTTGATATAAATAAAATTTGGTGCGGGACTCAACCAAGGGAGTGAGAACATTATCTCCTGCTGGAGGTAGTGCACTTAGCTGGTTTGTTTCTTCTCCTTCCGCCCTTTCGATTAAAAAAAAACTCTTAATAAAATGAAATAACATGAAGGACATGGAAAGAACACACATTTTGTGGCTTTTAAAACCCCTAGAAAAAGGTGTGTGTTTGTATGCATGCATGTGTGTGTTTGGTTGATAGAGTATTGATCAAGAGGAAATGATAAAAAAGAGAGATATGCTCTCGTGGAGATATGGATGAGGTTGTGGAATAACAAAAGAATAAAAAAGGAGAAGGAGGTGCTTCCCCTTTGGTGATGGAGCAGGATGGCTGCTAGGGAGGTGCTTGCAGAACTGAATGGAGGAAGAGGAGGCACTGAAGAGCTGCTCCTGTTGCTGTTCATATGTGGAGTGGAGAAGAGACAACGTTGATGCGCTTGATGTGGCAGTTCGATAGGGCTTCACCATGAATTATCTCTCTTACAACTCACTAGACTCTAAGTTCTTCGGGGGTCTCCGACCTCTGGAACGACGAGACATAGAGTATATTTATAGGAGAAGGGCATGAATCTCGAGACAACAAGATCTGTAATCACGACAGACACCACAGTCATATTTCAAGTTGAATCTCGTCGACCTGGGTGGACACCAATAAAGAGATTTCAATCCGATTCGGATCTGACAGAATCTGATTTTGAATCACGACAGTAATGACCCGACGACGTAATATCCATTCCCAAAAATGATTTATGGAAGGTGTCATATAAATCGATTATGCTCAAAATAGCGACGGCCTGATCGGTCACGTATCAAAAGAAGGCAACACTGAATCCGAACGATATGACCCCATCGTGTATTACACTTTCCAAATGACGCTTCAACCAACGAAAGTCAGAGTTCAGTCGAGTCGGAGTGTGAAACTGAATCGGGATGGATTGACTGTTCGTGAATAAAACTTTAGGGAATGTTTCCACAAACCATTAAGGAATTTCCAAAATGGAAGGTCAAATATGGAATTGAAAATAGCAACCACTTAGCCGGATGAAGATAAGAGCCAGAATCCTGGTCAGATCAGAAACTAATTGCAATGGAGTAAGCCGCCGCGCATTTGAGATAAAAATGTGTCCACTTGAGTCGTCGCGGATCATGGTCTTGAATGGCGACCACTGAACCCGTCGCGTTTATGACATTTTATCACATCCTTTAAATTGACGGAGAGCACCCCGAATGGGAGGAGATCATGAAAATAGGGAAATCACTCTCAAAAGGCAAAAAGGGAGCCATTTGTGGCATTATGCGTAATTCAAGATTTGCTCGTGATGGTGTCATTTTAGCGTGTCTAAAAAATGGTTTGTCAGTCTTGTGCATGACACAGATTTGTCTATTCATAACGAATTTTGTTAGTGTAGCCCTCTCTGGTATGGAAGTTAATTGTTATGTGTGTGTGATGGGAGGAGGTGTTACAAAGTGATTCCATCTCGTCACTCAATCATCTTCGCATGAATCTTATCGGACCTGTGGAGGCTATTTCTAGCCTCCTAAGCCTACGGGCCTGTCACGGCCCACTTACGGCCCATCATGACTCATCAAGAACACCTGGACCCTGGTCGCCAAGCCACACGTCCTCGGGTTCATCAAGCTACCCAGCACGCAACAGCCGCCAAGGCATCCAAGGGTTCCTAGGGGCAGTCTCCGGATGCCCCACAACCTGTTCGACCAAGACACCGCTTATTTCGAGCAGGCCTTGCTCGAACCTTTGAATAGTTTGTCACCGAACAGGCTGTGCTTCCGAGCACCGAGCAATCTGGTTGGTATCCGAGCAGAAACCCTGTTCGGTATCCCTCAGTCAGAAGTCCTCAAAGTGGTCGTTCACCTCCCAGAACAGTTAATGAGGCGGCGTGACACGCGTCCCACGACAAAGCATTAAACCGTCAAAAATCCCAACAGGCGTCTCAACGGACAACTCCTCGCCTGGGAACCTGAACCTGATGCATCTCCTCAATCATCAAGGGGGATGATCCTATCCGGACTCTTCATCTCCCTCCCTATAAAAGCACAGGTAGTTCCCATGCAAAGGTATGCAATCTTCACCACTTACACTCGCCCACGGCGCACAGCACACACCAGCGAACCTTCTTCTCCAAGCCTCTCTACAGTTCGATCTAACTTAGGCATTGGAGGGTTCCCCCCGGTTTTCAACCGGGCCCCCGATCCTCTTTGGGTCTTGCAGGTCATCGTCCGCATCGGCGACTGTCTTCCCTCTCTTCCTAGTGGACGCCCATTTGGCTCAGCCCGAACAGGAAAACACATCCACATTTTTGGCGCCATCTTGGGAATGATACAGCCATGGCTCATGGATGATCCGCTCACTAGAATCCTGGTAGCAGGGTGACGCGGTCCTCACCAGCCTCGCACAGACTCGTTGCGACTAAGCCCCTCCTGCCGATGACAACGCTCCCCCCCCCGCTGAGCACTCGACACGTCCTTGTCGCCGCATCCCGGCGACAGCCTAGGAAGTAGCGGAACTACGGGGCCAACTACAACCTTGTGGGGTCTGCCAGGGCCTCCAGGCTCAACTGGCCAAACAGCTAACCCTTTCCAGTTCCCCCACCACCAGAGCAACAGGCAGAGTCATCCGGGCGGCGACCCCCTGCTCCGTCGGCTCGGCAAGAGCGACGTGAGGAATCGCCCGCCGCTCGCGTAGAGTCCCGTTGGGCCGCCGAACCCCAGAACGGTAGGACTCACCTCGCCGGTCTACTTTGGTCCTACCTCCATGCTCCGTCGTCGCCGCCAACTCCCAGGGGTCCAAGCGCAAAGGCTCTGTACACTCCGACTTGGAGATAGCCAGACACCTCCGTCGTGTCATTGACCTCGAACGCCGCACTGACGCGATAGTCCAGAAGCAGAGGTAGAGTTTTTGGGAGATGATGACCTGGACTTTCGCTCCCCATTCACCGTGGAGATCCTGGAGGCCCGGGTCTCCCCGAAACTGCCCCTACCTTCCATCATGCCCTACGACGGCATCTCTGACCCAGCGGATCACATCCATGGGTTTGAGTCACACATGGTGTTCCATGGAGCATCAGATGCGGCCAAGTGCCAGGCCTTCCTGCCACATTGAAGGAGGCTACGTGGGCATGGTTTGAAGCCCTCCCTGCAGGCTCCATCTCTTCTTACACCAATTAAAGAAGTCCTTCCGAGACAACTTCCTAGTGGGAAATCTCAGCCGTGGACAGCGGCTTCACTTCTGTCTGTTCAGCAGAAGAAGGGTGAAGTGCTCTGGGACTACATCAAAAGTTCCAAATGAAGCACTTCGCATCCCTCGCCTGGACGTCCCGTTAGCCACCAGTGCTCTCATCCAGGGCACTCGCGATGGCTTCCTTCAGAGGACGCTGGGGGTACAGCAACCCTCCACCCTGGCCGAGCTTCTCTCCACAGCCCAACGCCACGCTGCGGCGAGGAGAGCCTGGCAGCCGGCCGAGCATAGCAGGGCGAGTAGACGAACAAGAAGAGGCCTTCCGACAATGGTTCCGACTGCGAGTGGAGAGGCCAGTGCAACGGGACCTCGCCACGCCAATCACGGCCCTTCACCGAATACACCCCCCTCACACAGTGGCCCCCGAGCAGATCCTGGCTAAAATCCGAGATGATAGTATGTTCGGTGGCCACCCAGGATGCGTTCTGATCCCCACATGTTCAACCAAGACTAGTACTGTCGCTTTCACCGCGACCATGACCACGACACCTCTGAGTGCCACCAACTCAAGGATGAGATTGAGTCCTTGATCAAGAGCGGCTACTTGGGGCGCTACATACGCTGGAACGAAGACCGCCCAGATGCAGAGAACGCACTCCCGAGTAGCCCATCACAACGAGCCAAATGGGCAGGAGATCAATGTGATCGCGGGTGGTTTCGGCGCAGGCGGAGAAAGCATCAAAGTCGACGCGACTATGCTCAGCGGGTGCACTTGGTGAAGAGGCCCCCGGTCCTCGGCCAAGCCCTTATCCCTCCAGTCCTACACGCATGTGGTCCGAAGAGGCCATAACCTTCTCGGACGATGACCTTGTAGGAGTTTTCAACTCCGCACACTGATGCGTTGGTCGTCTTAGCCACCATCAATCATTGTACTGGTGCGTCGATTTTGGTAGATATGGAAACGCCCCTGATGTGTTGGCTTACGATTGTTTCTTGATGATGGGATTAAAAACTGACCAACTCACCCCAGTAAATTGCCTCTGTTCGGCTTCTCTGGGGTCTCGGTCCATCCCATGGGACGAGCATGCCTTCCGATCACCCTAGGAACTCCGAAAGCGTGACCAAGATGATAGATTTCTTGGTCATTCGAAGCATGCCAGGGTCCCGCCATCCTCGTCAGGGGCCTAATTGGACGATCAAGGCAGTACCCTGTCTCTCCACCAGATAGTCCTACGGTGCTATGTCCTCTCTCTGAGGGACAGGCAGCCCATCGCAGGCCCAGAAATTCTACCCACACCAGCTGACCAACCTTCCACCAGCCGAGGAACTCTTGCCGAGGATCTGATTCTTGTACGAGTGGACAACAATCCCGAGCACGTCCTCTATATTGGCACACTGCTTCCGAAGCCGAACAGCAACGCTACAAGGCTTTCTTGTTAGCCAACCTGGACATGTGCGTGGTCGAACGATGAGCTGCCTGGCATCCCTCCAGAGATGATGACGCATCACCTTCACCTAGACCCAAGGGTGCCGCTGGTCCAGCAGAGATGACGACCCTTAACCGAGAACGGCAGACCGTGATCTTCGAACACGTCGTCAAAAGCCGAGCTGTTGGGCTTCTCCGGGAAGCTCAATATCTCAGATGGATCTCCAACGTAGTCCTGTACGCAAGGCCAATGGCAAATGACGAGTGTGCGTGGATTACAAGGATCTAAACAAGGCTACGCCCAAGGACAACTTCCCTCTCCCGCGCATCGACCCGTTGGTGGACGTAACTTCTGGGCATGAGCTCCTAAGCTTCCTAGATGCCTACTCTGGTTACCACCAGATCAGTATGCACCCCCGAACCAGGACCCCATGACGTTCGTCACCGACCTCGGCCTCTACTGTTTCACCAGATGCCGTTCGGCTCTAAGAACGTGGGCGCACATACCAACGGCTGTCAACAAGATGTTCGTCAGCAGATTGGGCGCAATATGGAAGTCCTACGTCGATGACATGTTGGTCAAAACACTCCCATACGACGACCACATCACCGACCTCAAGGAAACCCTCGCAACCCTGCGAAGGTATAATATGAAGCTTAATCCCGCAAAGTGCGTTCGGAGTACGCTCGGGAAGTTCCTCAGTTTCCTCATCTCTAACAGAGGATAGAGGCCAATCCCGAGAAATCCGGGCCATACTGGAGATGAGCAGTCCCAAACCGTACGCGCGTCCAACAGCTCACTGGACGCCACGCGGCGCTCAACCGCTTTCATGTCCCGAGCAAAGAAAGGAGTTTTAACTTCTTCAAATTGCTGCGAGTCCCAAAGGTGCCTCACTACAAGGGGGGAAAGTATGGTGGACCGAGGATTGCGAGGCAGCCTTCACATAGCTGAAAGCGTACCTGGCTGCCCCACCTGTTCTCTCAAAACCTGTGCTGGGAGAACCCCTGTTCGTATACCTTTCGGTCACCGAACACTCATCAACAGGTGTTGATCAGAGAAGAGGCAGCGGCACACACCCCATCTATTATGTAAGCAGGGTCCTCCAAGAGGCTGAAAGGAGGTACCTCGAGCAGAAAAGCTCACTTTGGCACTGGTGACGGCTGCTCGAAAGCTCAGGCCTTATTTCCAGGCCCATCCAATCACAGTCCTCACCGACCTGCCATTAAAGCTCATCCTCTAGTGACCCGACGCTCTGGTAGGCTCAAATGGGCATTAAACTCAGAGAATTCGACATCAGTTACCATCCAAGGACGGCCATCAAGGCTCAGGCACTAGCGGACTTCGTGGCAGATGCACCTTCTACCGAGAAGGATCTTCGTTGGCAGAGAGCCCCCATGGGAGCTCTCGTCGATGGATCCTCCTGCGTTACAAAAAGTGGAGTAGGCTTGGTCTTTACTCCCCAGAGGGTCTGGAGTTCTAGTAGCCCTTAGGTCCGCTTCACCGCCTCCAATAATGTAGCTGAGTATGAAGCACTGGCCCAGGATCCGCATGGCCAGGCACCTCGTAGCGCTGCGGCTATGGGCCTTCAGCGATTCCCAGTTAGTCGCCAGTCAGGTGAACGGAACTTTGAAGCCAGGGAACCCCGTATGGTCAGTATCTCCAACAAGTCAAGCGCCATACGGAGGGCCTTCTCTACTTTGAAAATACATGTCCCACAAGAGCAGAATGCGCGGGCCGATGCACTCACCAAACTAGCATCCTCAGGTGACATCGCCCCTCTCGTTCCGTATTCATAGAGGAGCTCGCCACACGAGCAACCGAGGTAGAATAGTGGCTATGGAGGCCGGTCCGCCAGCGCCAAGCTGGATGGACCCTCTCATGGCTATCTACTTCATGGGAGCTTCCCCCGACCAAAGTGAAGCTCACAAATCAGGCTGCGCTGCTAGAGGTTCACCATCATCGAAGGCCAACTGTACCGGTGTTCCCTCTCAAGACCTCTTCTACGGTGCCCAGTCCCATAGAGGCAACTCCGGCCATCAAAGAGGTCCATGAAGGCTGTGCAGAAGCCATTGGGGGGCAGAACAATGGCACGCAGCATCCCTGAGCAAGATTCTGGTGTCCTTCTCTGCAAAAGGACTGCATGTCCTATGCGAGAAGGTGCCCGGAGTGCTAGAAGTTTGGAAAGCTTATCAAGCAGCCGACCGAACAACTGCACCTGTTCGAACCACGTCCTTTCACCAAATGGGGAATTGACATATGGGTCCATTCCCAGAGGCTCACGGGCAGAATAAATTCCTGATCGTCGCCATCGACTACTTCACCAAGTGGATCCAGGCAGAACATGTTGCCACGATCACCGACCAAGCCGAGAGGAAGTTCGTATGGAAGAACATCCTTTGCCTGCTCGTTGTCCCAAAGGTGATTACGTCTGACAACGGAAAGTAGTTTGACAGTGCATTCTTTAAACAAAAATGTTTGGAGCTCGGTATTTACAACCACTTCACCTCTGTGGCACATCCCCAAGCAAACAGTCTGGTAGAAAATGCCAACCGAACACTGCTCCATGGGATACACACAAGGGTTGAAGCCGCTGGAGGTTCATGGGTCGAAGAGCTCCCCAACGTGTTATGGTGCCATCGAACGACTGCTAGGGTGGCCACCGGAGAGACTCCTTTCCACTTGGCCTATGGCACAGAAGCCGTTGTGTCTTTGGAAGTGGCTCTCCCCACGATCCGAACAACTCACTTCAACGAAGCGGCCAACAATCGTGCGCTGAGGGAGAACCTGGATATGCTCGGAGAGCGTCAAACTGACACCAGCATAAGACTGGTCTCCTACCAACAGCGCCTCGTGCAGTATTATAACTCCCGAGTATGGGAGCGGCTCTTCTTCGAAGGAGACCTGGTTTTGCGGCGTTGCTCGGCATCGGATCCTCGAAGAGCAACCGACAAACTTGCCCCAAAATGGGAAGGACCTTATCAGGTCACTCAGGTTCTTGGAAAAGGCTCCCACAAGCTAACTATTCCTGGTGGCGAGGACATACCGAGAACCTGGCATGTATGTAATCTAAAGGCTTATTTTCTATAAAAGCCTCTTGTTCGGCATTCGACCTCTCTTCCTCCCGTTCTTCCGGTCTACAAAGAAGGTTATTTGGACCGTCCCTAGTCCAAGCTCTTCAGCTTGGAAAACTAGTGTGGTGCCCAAGAAACCTTAAAAACAGAGGCGTCCGATATAAGCCTCAGGTCAGAACTTTTCAGTTCCCGAAAACCTGCGCGATATCCGCAAGCCTCTAAACGATCGACAAATCCCGATTCGAATAGAACACAACAAGGGAATAAGATAAAGAGACATTCACATACCCCAAAAAGGTACATTTCATTCCTTCAAAAGTTTGAACAAAAAAACAAAAGCCAAGTGGCCAAGTTACAAAAAAAAGGGAAGAAATACGATCTAAGGGGCCTACTCGGAAGGGCCGGCCTCTTCGTCAGCTGGAGGCATCCGCCTTGCCCGGAAGCTCGAGAAGCGAACCCCTTCCAAGCGCGCGTCCCCTGTGCGACGACAACACTCCCGGACAGCTGCTTCGAAGGCTTCCTGGCATATTCAATGGACGCCAGTTGCCAACTCGATCCTCGCGACCCCGAGGCCGACCTTGTAAAAAGTCGCGCCATATTGCTCCAAGTCCTCCTTGAAGTCTAGCCCCGCTTGTACTCGGCAACCCCTCGGGATTCAGCCTCGGACAGGACCCCTAAAAAGCTTCCTTTTCCGCCCGGACAACGGCGAGATCCAACTCGGAAGCTCGGAGCGCGATTCGAAGGTTCTTCACCTCCTTTTGCAGCTCGTTCCTAGCGCGGTAGCATTCTTAGAGTTCCTCATAGAACGTGAATTCGACGTCCCACATGTGCTGATGATGCTGGGACCGTGATGCAAGCCGTTTCAGCACCTCCAGTGACTGTGTGACACCAACTACCAGCGCCTCAACGTCGACCTCCGCGTCTTCATCCAAGCGGCGTTCTTCCTGGAGGACCTCCAAAGACTGGTCAGGGGTCGCCTCCGAGCTTAACCCCTGGCACTGCGCCAACACTTCGAGATGAGAAGCACTGGGGCAGGGGGGAGGCCCCTGGATGGACCCCTTGGAGATGATCCAAGGCCACTTCCAGGGTTGTCACCGAAGGTTGCACCGGAGACCTCGCTCTCAGCATTGTGACAAGGGCGCTCTGTCCTCCTGAGACCCGACCTGGTCCTCGGGGGGGGACGGGGTCTTCTCGGTAGGAGGGTCTGCCGTGCCGGTCATACGGCCAACCACGTTAGCCGCCACCTCCGATCATCGCCGGCAGGTACCCTCTAAGGGGCCCTCCCTCGACTTGGGTCGGCAGCTCAGTAAGGGGCACAACCAGGAGCGCTAGCAGTGATGGGTTCTCTGCAGCCACTGATGGAGTAGGGACGATCACTTCCACCAACACTCCCCTCGCGGTCGTTCCCACGATTCCTTCAGTGGAGACCCCCTACTCGGCGACACCCTCGTTCTCGGCCGCAGCGACTGTCTCTTCCGCCGTGCATGTCTCCACCCGGCCTGTGGCCAGACCTAGGAGCGTTCGCTCCCCCGTCTGCTCCGCAGCAGAACCTTCCTCGGAATGGTCGCTGATGACGACCAATTCCTCGCCTCCGAGTCCCAACACAAATTACCCCTCAGTGGTCAGTGGTCTCGTCTCAATCGATGTCGCGGCCCGCCTGCTCAGCGCCTTCACCAGCTTCCCTTCTTCTTGGTTGATGCTGGGGAACCTCCTCCTCTTTAGCCTCTCCTTGGCCACTTCCTGCACAGCCCTCGTCGCAGTCTTGGGGCCAGGACTCCCCCCGAAGATTAATCTTCAGGGGTCTTTTTCGGTAGTTCGACCACCGACTAGGCGGCTCACCTCGGGCACGACTGCAGAAACCCACCCACAAGCGTCACGTAAGACGTGACGATATTTGTTCGGCGTACAGGGCCATATCCTCCCAATCACGGCCGCAGCCAGTTCTTTGGCATCTGCACAAAAAGAGAGTTAAGAAAGTAGCTCCTGAACAACTCAAGAAGACAGACGGGAGTCTACTTACCATGCTCGGCTAAGACTTTGCTTGACGAGCTGGGCCTCAGTCAGGTCCTCCTCTGCCTTCTCCATCACACGTTGCGGAGGCGGTCAGAGATCTTCACCACGTCTCAAATTAGAAGGGGGGCCAGTCCTTGTTACGCGGGTCCCTAATTCGAGTAGGGAACCCCCACTCCGGCGTTTCACCCTTCGTGACGGCCGACGGCCGACAAAGAACACCTGATGCGTCCATCCCTTGTGATTAGAATACTTTGGCGAGAAGTGGACACATCTTGTTGGCCCGGTGTGTGGTTTAGAATATGCCGAGGCCGGTTTGTGGAGACGCCGCGAGGCTGAAGTGTCCTCGGAAGAGGTCCACCGTTGGCTCGATGTCGTGCACTTTGAAGGAGATGCAAAAAATGCAAATCGTGGGCCATGAGTTCGGCTTCAGCTAAATGGGGGCGATCCCCCACGCATTGAGGATGTCCCTAACCACCACCGGCAGCAGCAGCCAGAATCCCGCCTCTAGCAGGTCCAGGGACATGGCAATGCATCCAAGCTTCTGCAACATATACGAGTCATCCTCCTTGGCGAGGATGATATCGTACTCTTCTCCAATGTGATACCGCTCGCGGAGGCCCTCAAAGAACATGTATCTCGTCCCCCGCGACGCCTCCGACACTGTTTCGCTCGCTCTGGTAGCAGCGACGGCCTTCCCTTTCTACGACATCACCAACGATGGGAGGGGAGATGGGGAAGGAGGCAAAGGACAACCAAGGACCATGGGAAGAAGACAATGATGAAGAGAGGAGAACATGAAGGTTTTCGAAAAGAGGAAGGCGTGGAGCCCCGCCTTCTCCCCTCCACTTCCTTATAAAGGGGGAGAAGTGCGGAATTCGAAACACAGGAGCCACATTTTTCCCGCTCCAGCGGCTTGTTCGAACATACTGCGCAACGTCCAAACACACGACATGTAATCCCTGCTATCATGACGATTTCATCCCCCCGAGGAGAGTGCCAAACGGCGTCACACCTAGAGCCGTTCTCACCATCGCGGTCGATATCGCATTTAATGTGAGTGACAACTGAATAGACTTCCGCTCTCGAGTGCCGCGGTTCCCGAGCCAACGGGAGAGCGTGTGGGGCAAGTATGGAGGCTATTTCTAGCCTCCTAAGCCTACGGGCCTGTCATGGCCCACTTACGGCCCATCATGACTCATCAAGAACACCTGGACCCCGGTCGCCAAGCCACGCATCCTCGGGTTTAGCTCAAGGCTACCAAGCACGCTACGGCTTCCAAGGCATCCAAGGGTTTTTAGGGGCACTCTCCGGACTCCCCACAAGTTGTTCGACCAAGACACCGCTTATCGAGCAGGTCTTGCTCGAACCTTCGAGCAACATGTCACCGAACACGGCTGTGCTTCCGAGCACCGAGCAATCTGGTTGGTAGCCGAGCAGAAACCCTATTCAGTATCCCTCAGTCAGAAGTCCTCAAAGTGGCCGTTCGCCTCCCAGAATAGTTAATGAGGCGGCGCGACACGCGTCCCATGACAAAGCATTAAACCGTCAAAAATCCCAACAGGCGTCTCAACGGACAACTCCTCGCCTGGGAACCTGGACTGACGCATCCCCTCAATCATCATGGGGGATGATCCTATCCAGACTCTTCATCTCCCTCACCTATAAAAAGCACAGGTAGTTCTCATGCAAAGGTACGCAATCTTCACCACCTACACTCGCCCACGCGTGAAGCACACACCAGCGAACCTTCTTCTCCAAGCCTCTCTACAGTCCGATCTGATTTAGACATCGGAGGGTTCCCCCCGGTTCTTCAACCGGACCCTTTGCTCCTCTTTGGGTCTTGTAGGTCATCGTCCGCACCGGTGACCGTCTTCCCTCTCTTCCTAGTGGAGGCCTATTTGGTTCAGGCCCGAACGGGAAAACACATCCATAGGACCCAATAGCCACGTGCAATTGGACCTTTAGTTAAGGTCTATGGATATGGTATCTGTGGAGGCTATTTCTATCCTCCTGAGCTCACGGGCCCACCAAGGTTCTGTACGGCCCAATTTCGACCCATCCAGATGCCAGGGCTCCGGCCCTTAAGCCACGTGTCTTCGGACAGCTTCGGAACACGATTATGGCAACCTAAGGCATCCCAGGGTCCTCCAAGGGTGGTCTCCGGGCACCCCCCAGCCTGTTCGGTCCAGGCTTGGCCTACCGAACAGGTCCTGCTCGAAGCACGCCACGGCTCCCTCAGCACAAGTTGCGCCTCCGGGTACCGAGCATACAACACAACTGCCGAACAGGCCCCCTGTTCGGCACCTCCTGACCAGGGAGACCAGGGAACCTCCTCGCCTCCCAATGGCGGTTATTTCTGCAGTGCTACGTACACCCCACGTTCAAGAGAGCATTAACCGCAAGGGTCCCCAACGGGCGCCTCAACGTGTAACCTCCCCGCTAAGGACGCTAATCGGCGCGCCCTTTCAGGCATCATCAAACGGCAAGCACACCCAACCGTTTCAGAACCTTCGCCTATAAAAGACACAGGTATACCCCATGCAAAAGTAACGCAACCCTGGCTAGACACTCACCTCCACGCGAGGCACACACTAGCGAACTCTTCTTCTTCAAGCCTTTCTGCAGTCATCAGACCATGCTGGACAAGTTGGAACTCCGTCAAGTAATCTTCGACGTTCCGAACAGACGCCAGGTTCAAGCTGTCCGAGCCCTAGCCTCGTCCTGGATCAGGAAGGGGTAGGAATCCTTCCGAGGCATCTGAACTCGAGTGGGAAACCCCCACTCCAGCGCATCTTCTCGGAGGTCAACGAAGAAGATGCGGTGCATCCAACCTTTGTTGTTGGAATGTTTCTTCCCGAAGTGGATCTACATCCTATTCGAGCGGTGCTTTGTGTAGTAGACGCTTTCTCGGACAGCGGCAAAGACGCAAGGCTGAACTACCCCGAAAGACCTCCACTGAGCCCCGTACTCCCCTGAGCTTGCAGACGATGCAGAAAACACAAATCGTCTGCCAGGAGTTTGGGGTCAGTTGGATGGGCGCAACCCCTCATGTATTCATTAGCGCCCTCGCCACCTCCGGCAACGGCAGCCGGAACCCTGCTTCTAGCAAGTCTAGGGAGAGGACGAGACACCCTGGTTTGTTCACCAGGTAGGACTCCTCCTCCTTGGCCAAGACGATGTTGTATTCATCGCCGATCCGGAACCGCTCGCGGAGGCCCTCGTATGAGCGATACTTCGACCGCCGGGCCGCCGTAGGTGCCATCCCACTCGCTCCGGTGACTGCGACGCTCTTCCCCTTCTGCGACATGGCTGGCGGAAGAAGAATAAGAAGAATGCGAAGGAAGAAAAGAAAAGAGCTAGCGGGAAGAAAGGAAGATGAAGACCCAGAAGACGAAGAAGAATTTTTCGAAGGTGTGAGTACCGCCTTCATCCCACCTCTTCCTTATAAGGAAGAAGGGGTGCGGAATTCGAAAAATCAGAAGCTGCCTTTCCCCCACTTCCGACGACCCGTTCGAATGCACGGTGCAAGTTTCGCCACTCGACACATCATCTCCGCCATCATGAGGATTGTCGTCCCCGAGGAGAAATGTCAAACAGCGTCCTCTTGGCGCCGTTCGCACCGCCACGGTCAATATCGCATTCAATGAGAGTGACATCCGAGCAGACCTCAGCTCTCAAGTGTCGCGATCCTCGCGCCAGCATGAGAGCGTGGGGGGCAAGTGTGAAGGCTATTTCTAGCCTCCTGAGCTCACGGGCCCACCAAGGCCCTGTACGGCCCAATTTCGACCCATCCAGACGCCAGGGCTCCGACCCTTAAGCCACATGTCTTCGGACAACTTCCGAACACGATTATGGCAACCTAAGGCGTCCCAGGGTCCTCTAAGGGTGGTCTCCGGGCACCCCCCAGCCTGTTCGGTTCAGGCTTGGCCTACCGAATAGGTCCTGCTCGAAGCACGCTGCGGCTCCCTCAGCACAAGCTGCGCCTCCGGTTACCGAGCATACAGAACAGCTGCCGAACAGGCCCCCTGTTTGGCACCTCCTGACCAAAGAGAGCAGAGAAACTCCTCGCCTCCCAATGGCGGTTATTGCTGCAGCGCTGCACACGCCCCACGTTCAAGAGAGCATTAACTGCAAGGGTCCCCAACGGGTGCCTCAACGTGTAACCTCCCCGCTAAGGACGCTAATCGGCGCGCCCTTTCAGGCATCATCAAACGGCAAGCACACCCAACCGTTTCGGAACCTTCACCTATAAAAGGCACAGGTATACCCCATGCAAAGGTAACACAACCTTGGCTAGGACACTCACCTCCAAGCAAGGCACACACCAGCGAACTCTTCTTCTTCAAGCCTTTCTAGAGTCATCTGACTTAGGCACCGGAGGGTCCCCCCGGTTCTTCAACTGAGACTCCCCTGATTCTGTTCTGGTCTTGCAAGCTACCATCCGCACCGGCGACCATCTTCCTTCATCTCTTAGTGGAGGCCCGTTTGGCTCCAGCCCAAACAGGAAAACACCACCACAATATCAAAGTTTGATAGTCCTGCATGCAAGACATCTTTATTGATTCAAGTTCGAGGACCAATTACACAACTAAGATCACAGAACCAACTAGAAGATACATCCAGACTCGAGTGTTCTGTGTGGGTCAGTTCAGTGAACTCATTCAACTAATGAGCACCTATACATCTACTTTAAAGTTTTCACTTAAGTGATTAATGAGATCGGTCACCCTCATCACATGAGCATGTAGCATGTATACAAGTCTATCTAGAACCTATGATGTCCATTCTCAATGGGTCCTTCGACTAGGAACATTTAAGATTTATGTTTATATGATGAAAATTTCATTAATCATAACTCTTTATGATTTTGTCATCAACTACATAAATCTATAGACTACATCACGTGCTAAGAAGACAATAAATATAACATGATGAATATATAAACATTCATTTATTATTATATCAAGAGTGTTGACTGTGAGTACATCAATTGATTAGTTTGTTGAGCACTCACATCTAACGGGATGTGCCCCGTGCTGCCACCTCTCAAGCTGTTCACTAAGATTGGATGTGCCCCATGCTGTCACTTAAATAGACTTTCAATGCTTGACCCATAATTAGATTATCGAGATCCCTATATGGACTTAACAGGCTTTTGAGTCCATGAGCCATAATTGATTAGTAGACCTACATGCAATCGAAAAACACAACCCAAGAAAGGCTCGCACAAGTCGAGATACTCACAAGATTGAGACCAACTATACTCTAGACCTAGATCTCGATCCCTAAGACCTAATTCCTGAGTGGGTGACTAGTGATGGGACCCAAGTCCAATATATAGCCACAGCGACCCAATGGTTGACTTTCGACCTTCTGTAGCTAAGTGCAACACAGAGAGTATATTAATTAGCTGTCTAGCATGTTCCAAGGCATGTCCTGCATGCGATCAACTTCAACCCGCGACATCCCACATACATTCTAGGGCATGGCCACCCAAGGCACATTCCGACGGATGGCCTATGTATGGTTAGCTTCGACCAGCGACACTCCACGTACGACCTAGGGGATGGCCACCTAGCACACGTTCCAAGAGATAGCCTATGTACAATCAATTGTGGTCAGTAACACCCCGTGCATGACCCAAGGGATGATCTACTCATGTCCCATCACAACTATCGGAGTGGCAACTGCATCACTTTCAACTTTTTCCGCCCTAGAAAAGGAGCACTACAACCATAGGTACATGGGGGCCCAACAAAATCTCTTGGTTTTGACTCTCTCTCTCTTTCAACTCCCCATACTTCCTTCAATATTTTGACCTTGACTTAAGCACATTAGAGAGTCGATTCTAGAAGCTCTAACCCGAATTGACTTTTTGCAGGCTTAAAACAGTGTCGTCCTGACAACAACAACATCGTTTTTCCCTCCTCATCCTCATTTGAGCATTCAACCTTGGACTTTGAGGTTGACCATCTTAGACCTTTGCGGATTTTGAACTGGCCTCATCACTCCTGTTTGGAAAAAGGGTTGGAGTTAACCCAACTCAACCCCAAGCATAACTTTAGATCGGGTTAAAGTACAGTTTGATTTGGTAATGCAAGAGTTAACCTTATGGGTTAAAGTAGGTTAACCTATTTTTTGTCTTATTAGTTTGAAAGGCCAAAATGACTAACTCATCTACTTTTGTATTATTTTTTCCTAAAATATCATTATCATTTACCTTCTATTACTTTTTTTATTTTATTGTACTATGTGCTATATATTCCATATGCTATCTAGATGTATATTAAGATTATATAAAATATATTATAAATAAATTGTAACAATATATTGAAATTATCATATATAATATAATTAATACCCTTATCCTCCAACTAAGTCGATATAGATGTCAAAAGGTTGATCAGATAAGATTAGATCGATAGATCAATTACTTTTAGGGGTGTCAATCGAGCTGGCTGACCTGACCCAAAAATTTGTTCGCCCTACGCGATTTAAATTGGTCTTGGGACCAGAAAAGGGACATAGCCTGCCAGCCGTCCCTCACCTGCTCCACCCTGTTCAGATGTGGGCCTCATCTCAACCGGGCCACAATTTTTTTACAGACAGGCCGCGCCAGACAGGACCCAAACTTCTTAAGAAGTCAGGCTCCATGTGCTTGGCCTAACTAAGCTCGGCCCATTCGCTTCTTATAGTGATCCGAATTCGCCCATACCCATTAAGATGAGATGTAATCCTCCAGTTTGGCCCAATTAAGTTTAACCCATTTACAGATAGGCTCATTGTGAGTATCAAGGAACTATGAATTTAAAGCTGAGATAACTTATAATAGGAGGAGTATCTTCTTAATTTATATGAAACTCAGTCCCTTGCAAAAATAACTAAGCTACCTAACATTTTAATTTAAACATTTTTTTTCTGGTTAGATAAGTAGAAATCATTTAAAATAGAGGCGGATCTGTTTTGCGTACCTACATAAATTGCAAGAAACTACAATCCTACAACTACATGTGAATTGCATATGCTAAATTCAATAATTTATATGTAACAACAGTACTGTTTCAACATCCGGATCACAGAAACTTGGAACCGATCGTCCTCATCTTAATTAATTCGTTATAAGAAGCATCAAGCTTTTAATCAATTTTTTTTTTTATCGTCCTCATCTTAACTTCGCTTTTATCTATATTTGTAAACTAGCATGCAGGCGTGTAATTCAGAATATTCCATGGTATTAATTCTAGTTACATATATATTATCATATTGTATATATTCCCATCTATGTGCTCATAATAAATTTTATTCAGCCTTATGCATTAATCTTGCTATATATCAGTAATTGGTCTAACTTAGTTAGCTGAATTAATCAAGAAAAAGGACGAACCCCAGTCTCTACTTGTTTAACAAATTTTTAAGTACCCTAGACTTCTTTAAAATGTCATATGACAACACATAACAATACATGGAGTGACCAAAATTAATTTTAGAGGAAGATACCTACTTAATTATAGCATTAATAAAGAAAGCAGTACATCTTAAATTTACATGCGTAGGAACTCCTACAGCATAAGCATATGTTCTGCTGGTTTTTTATTTTTCTAACATACGTAACAAGCCGGCGCGGGCATGGTTAGATTAGAACTCATGAACGGACGATGGCTCCTAATCAGCAACTAAAGCAACAAAGATTAACGGAAACATAACTCTTGAAGGCAGATGACAGGCAGGCCCATGCGACAACGTGAACGGCAGAATTAAAACAAAAATATGATTCCTCAATTCGTAAATATGATTACCCATGTCCAGCAACTCTGGGATCTCAGTGACAACTCGAAGCTAGGATACATAGGACTAAATTAATAAATAATAAACGCTACTCATCAAGTGAAAGCAAAGCAATTTATAAATAGTCACTACATATATATCTGGCCTATATATAGAAACGAAGGTTGTATAACATATTCACATATATGAGATATATATTATATGTACATGCACGTATATATGATTTATATGATCATGCATGCATTTGAAGCTGATTAAATATGAGCTAGTATCGTCTCCTGGAGGTCATGACGGCGCACATTTGCAGTGATCATGGTACACTGATCTACAAGTCATGATGGCCGCGGTCGCTGCAGAAACTCTTGTAGAAAATCCAGATGGCGATCACCGTCACTTGCAGCAGGATAACCACCGCCATGGCAAACCCCACCATGGGTTTGGTCAGCCAACGCAGAAATTCGGGGAGGGAAGAGCTGCCATTGCCGTCGGTGTGAGTGATCGCCCTTTCTTGATCTTTAGGCGTCGACGGCGTGGACCAGCTGGTGGGTGTCCCTCCCTGGCCCGGGTCTTCGAACCACCACCCTACGGGTGCAGGAGGCGCGGGGGCAGAATCGTCGGCCGGCCATGCGGCTGGAAAAGGCGGCGCAGGAGTGGCCGCGGAGGAGGGGAAGCCTTCTGACGGCGCCGCCGGTCGAGCCGCCTGGCAGAGAGGAGGATACGCCATGATGAGTACTCCTATGGCCGCTGTTGTAATTGCTAAGGCCAGCAGGAGGGTGCAGTGGAACAAACCCATGTCTTCGTCCCTTCTTCTTCTTCTCCTTCTCCTTTGGCTTCTGGTTTTAGGTCGACGTTCGTCGAACTGAGGATGTTACTTGCTTTTGTAGGCTGAAGGAAAAACGAAACTGGAAACTTTTTGTATACATATGCATGCACAAACTTGCTGGAGAATCGGAATAGGAAAGGACTTTTAAGTATCTTCTCTAGCTCGTGCGTGTGTGTATGAAAGAGAGAGAGATGCATGTGGAAGTTTCTAAAAGAGAATTTAGACGACGTAATAAAAAGGAGGCGGACATGTTATGAGTTGTATATACGGAGGAACTTGAACAGGGGAAGGGAAAGGGGACGTAATTATATGTGTGTACGTACGCACGAGAGTAATATATATAGAGGAGAAACGTTTAGTGCCGATACACACGCAAACTTGCTGTATGGAGAGTCGGGTAAGGGAGAGGACCTTAATTTGTATGTTCTTTAGCTAGTGTTTGTGTGTGTGCGCGCGTATGTGAGCGAAAGAGAGAGAGATGTGCATGCAAGTTGCTAATTTCTTCTGAAAGAATTTAGACGTAATATAGAAAGGAGGCGGCGGGCGGAACCTGACATATTATGAGTTGCCCTCGCACGCTTGTATGCGCAGATCGTTTATAGCCGGTACGGGTGAGGTTCCAGGGTTTACTCTGCACTAATCCAGTCATAGCTACTAACTAGTCCATTTTATCTTTTTTTTTTTACATCATCTGCAAATAGTAATAAAACTTCTTTTTTGAGCATAAGGTAGTAATAAAACTTCACTACAAGAATAATGATATATATAGACGGCTTCAAATCGTAGCCGTCTACAAAAACTGATATTTGTAGACGACTTTTTAAAGTCATCTACGTATGATAGATATATAGACAACTTTTTGTATCCATCTACATATCCAATATAGGTAGACGATTTTAGTAATCCGTCTATATAACTTATGTAGACGACTTCTTTTAACCGTCTACATATGTTTGATATCTAGACGATTACAAAAAACCGTCTACATATATAACATATGTAGACGATTACATAAAGTCATTTATATATGTCATGTAGACGGCCAAGTATAACCGTCTACATATGTTAGATATATAGACAGCTAGGAAAGTCGTTACATATCTAACATATGTAGACAATTATGTTTAGCCGTCTACATATATTTATATATGTTATGTATAGATGTAAATTATTGTTTCTATAATATACATCTTTTATAAATTTAAAATTTTAATAATATTCAAATTTTAAACATTAAAAAAATTAGAATATAAAATGATTAATAAAAATAACTATTTAGAATGTATACCATAATAAAAATATCATTTTCTAAAATTTATACATTTGTTATTACAATATATATTATTTCCTTTGCAGACCCATCCCTAAAAGATATCATTTTTTTCAAATTAGAACACCCAAAGTACTTGTGATCTTCTTTATATGTAAACACTGATTCAATTAAAATTTTCATTTATTGTATTCAGTGACTTAATTATTAGTCTATCGTATATATTAGATTGTAAGATCAATAGTTCAAATCTCATTGAAATATGATTATAATTTTTTTAAAGAATAATAGAATATGATAGTTTCTAACCATAATAAAGTTCGACATTTACTTGGGTTTAGGTTATCGTTAATAAGTTAATAAATAATTCTTCAGTGCAACTTATATGAGGAAGTGTTGAAGGCAGAAATAGAATGCCGACAACTTTATATGAAGATGGCTGATTGCACGGAAATACATATAATACTGCGCACGACAATATGTATGATACTAGATATGGGGAAGACCTGCACGTCAACGATAAGCCAATAGATCTGGTAGTGCAGTACGTCAAAAGTCTGTAGTCATGAAGTCAAAAGGTCTTGATGATAGAACAGCATGCACTTGGGAATTGAAAAACCAAGGCACTAATTAGAGAACCGACGTCAAAACATGTCCTGCACTGGATCAACATGAAGCCTTGAACAGACGCCGAAACAAGCCCAACGTTGAAACAAGCCAACATGAGCACAAAAGGTGTCTTGAGAGCACAAATATATTTTCAGAGCATAAATATATCGCGAGAGAACTTTTATAATTTTTTGCGCATAGATTTTTTTATTTCTATAGCACTTTTATGATTTGTAGAGTACTTTCTTAAAAATAGACACGCATTAAATGCGTGTGAGCGCACTAAATGCACACATGGGATCTGACAATCAAGTGACGCTCTCTCATTAGCAACGAGATCCATCTAAGTCACATTTTTTATACTACAAGCGATGCATCAAGTATTTCTCTATAGATATACACATACTATATACATATATACTATATATATGTATATGTATATATATATATGTGTATACCATATGTAAATAATATATATATAATGTATATAGATAAAAGTATATGTATATCCAGACAGTTTATCTGTCAATTTTTTATTGTCTTTTATTGTGAGCTACAAGGTGACTCTTTAGACAACTACTATTCTAATATACATACAGTATACTTATATTTATATAATATATATGTATATATAATATCTAAGTTTATATATCTATAAAGATATTATCTATATAGATATAATATTTATAAATATTTACTTTAGAATGTAGAATTATTTTTAAAATTAATTAGTTATATGTAGACGGCTAAAGTATAGTTGTCTACATATGTTACATATGTAGACGGTTAAATTATAATCGTCTATATATGTATCTTTTGTAGACGGATTCTAGCCGTCTACAAATGCTCATCCCCTACATCAAAACCCATCCGCCTCCACCCCACTCGACCCCTACCTTTTGCAAAACCCCCCCTTCTTCCCCTTCACCAGCAATCACCCTACCCCCTCTTGCCATCGCCGCACCGCCGTCGGCCATTGCTCATCCATGCTATCGGCTAGTCGTTGCTCTGCCTCCTCTCTCTGCCTGGCCACCGACCCCCGCGCGTCTCTCTCTCTCTCTGGGTTGGGGCTCCGGTGATGGGGTGGGGGGGTTCAATGGGGGGTTGGTCTCCTCCGCGATGGGGGGGGTTGGGGGTTCAGTGGGGAGGGGGCAGTGTGGTGGTGGGGGGGGAGAGGAGGGGGTGGGGAGTCCCATGGGGATGGGGCTCCGGTGATGGGTGGGGGGGTTCAATTGGTGGTGGGCGTGGGGTGGGAGGGCGGGGGTTGGGGGGGGGGGGGGGGTGGGTGGGGGGGGGGGGGGGGGGGGGGGGGGGGGGGGGGGGGTGGGGGGGGGGGGGGGGGGGGGGGTGGGGGGGGGGGGGGGCACGGGGGTCGTGGGCCGTGGCTCCATGGGTTGAGGGGTTTCCGTGGGGCTCCGGCGACAGTCTCAAGCTTCTTAAGCTTGCGCATGATCATGTTTGTTGCTGGGTTAAATCCCTCTATTGTTTAAGCCATCAAGTCTTTGTGAATCTGTTTCACCATTTTTTAGCTTGTGTTCATGCTGTATACATAATCTGCATGCCATTTAACATGGACGCAGGCTGTAACCATTCTGGTCTACATGGTTTATATTTGTTAGTCTTAAAAATCTTTTCATGCTTATATTGCTGTAGTTATTACTCAATTTATTTTATGTGTGTTCCGTTGTTCGAAAATGATCTAGTGTCCCCTGATCACATTACTATATAGTAGCCTCGCTCGGTTGTATAGCCTATGGTATTATCAATCCATGCAACAACTATTTGCTGCATGTTTTGTTTTTTCCTTCTCTTCATTGTTCTCTAATATATGCAATTTGTGTTTGCTTTACTAGTCATGCTAAATATGCTACTACTATTGTTCAATTGTTGGATGCCATGTATTATCCTCTGGTTGACAGCCAACTCATATTTTTTGTCATTAAATGTTACTTTGTAGACGGTGGTATGGGTGGGGAACTCTTTAATGCAAAATATAAAAACTTTATTGTCCTCTTTCCATAACTTAATTCTTATGTAGTGGGCTTACAGCACATACGAATGAGAATATCCTGACAGTGTTGTCTTAAAACTCTTGTTGCAATATCATTATTATGAAAGATTCTGCTTCTAGATATCTTTTTTCTTTCTAGGAATAAGCTTTGGCTACATTGGGCCGATATAGTGTGTTTAGTTTATCTTTCATCTTTTCATGAGCTTTAGTTGCATGTATGATACTTCATTTTTTAATTCTATAGTGTTGTTTGCTCTTCTATGACCCTGAACATTTTTGAGTCATCATGTTTCCCGTTGAGTCATTGTATCCTTGGTTCTTGTCTATTCATTTTGATAGGCTAAGATTGTCTGTGTATTTCTTGATGTTGTTTGCACTTCCAAAATTAAGAAAAAAGGTCTAAATGGACATCTTATCAGAGAAAATTGCTTTGTTGCCCAAGTTTATTAACAACATCCAAGTCCTGCCTCTAAGACACAACTTGCCAGGAACCTAAGAGTTTTTATATGGTATCTGGATTACTGAGTCATAAGAGTTTTGGAGAGGTGCTTGAATAGAAAGCGACACCAATAAAAACAAAAGGGGCGGGGGTTATGGAGTTCTTGAGGGGCTATTTACTTCATGGCGTTGGGGCACTCCCTCCAACATATTTTTGGCCAACATACATATTTAAGTTCTCACTTCTTAATGGGAGCTTGATAAACTGCATTTTACTGTTAGTTTTCCTATATTTTGATATTCCTATCATGTTGTGTAATGTATTTATAAATTGTCTTGCTACCCATTTTTATTAATATGTTTTTTACAAAATATGATGACAAGTTTTGGTTGGAACACGTGTGGAGATCGATCTGGTTGCTTTCATCTTTGAGACTCTTTGTTCAGGTAAGATCCACGAAGCCTGGTTGGTGGCTCATCTTTATTAAATCCAGTGAGCTTAAGTGGTGGCCTCACTTTAAATTATGGTGAATGCATAAATGTATTTTTTGCAGGAGGTGTGAATGGATTTTAATGCAAGACTTAAGCATTGGATAAACATATGGATGTGAAATGAGTGGACCTAATTTTTATTTTTTTGTCTGTTCAAGACTTTTGTTAAAATATATGTTTTACTGTCTTTGATAGTAATGGCATATATCGTGCATAGTCATGAATTGTCCAAGTTGGACAGTCTATGGATATTTGATCATCTGATGTCTTTATTATATGTGTTTTGATATTGTCTTAAAATTTCGGCATCATCTTCTTGCTCTTTTTCAATATACCTGCAATTTTAACTGCTCTTTTTGGCACTTGTATTTTATGCAAGTGATTTTTTGAGCATAGTTAAAATTAGTAAATAATGGTGGTATATGGGAGAGTGTGGGGAGGTGCTGCTGGAATTTAAGATAATCTCAAAACACATATAATAAAGAACATCAGATGATCAAATCCATATATGGGCAAGATTTTATGTAAGTACCCCCTTTTCTTTGCAGGAATGTGTGAATATGACAGTTGTGAAAATGGTAATTTTCTTCTAGTATAGGGTAGATGCTGTCGAATTTTTCACTGAATTATACATTCATACATAATTATGTCATATAGTTTTAAATAAGTTTGCACATATGATGTACTTAATTCATATTGATATTTTTTTATTTTATTTCTTAATTCTAGATTATTTTGAAATGGTTGGAGTCGATAAGAGTTGGATGAAAGTTACGAATCATTGGATCCTAGGTATGAGAAAGGAGTCGAAGAACTATTGGACTTTGCTTTTCATGAAGATAGGAAGAGTTTCAGGCATGGAGATAATGGGCAGTGTGATACAATGTCCATGTAAAAAGTGTCGTAATGGATTGAAGTTCACTCGGTATGAAGTGAAAACTCATTGATAGTGACAGGATATACTTTATTATACAAATTGGGGGGGGTGTGTCATGGAGAAGAACCCATTGTGGTGACATATCCTCAGAGGAGATCTGAGGAAGAACAACAATCACTGTTGTAATACAATTCAGATGTTACATGAGTTGCAAGATGCTGAGATGGCTGCTCGGGTGTGATGACATGAACCAAATGCTAAGGTGAAGGAATTTATAAACTATTAGATGATGCAGAAAACACATTTGTATCTCGGTTGCCAGAAAGTGAGTAGAGTGACATTTCTTTTAAAATGTGCACCATTAAGACAAATCAGGTGACAGGCATTGTATGGGATGTTCCTTGATCTTTTGCATGAAATATTACTAGAAGGAGCCTATGTCCTGAATCATGGTATGAAGCTAAGAAGACAGTTAGAAATTTGGGATTAAGCCATGCGAAGATAGATGCATGTGAGAATGATTGTGTATTGTTTTGAAGGAGAATGAAGATAAAGATGAGTGTCCGTAATTTCATACACCGAGGTATAAAGAAAGAGTCAATCATATAAATGATTCTTCTACACGCAAGCGAGGACCTAGAAAGTCTTGCATTATTTTTCTCTGAAAGATAGATTGCAAAGAATGTTTATGTTTTCTATAGTAGCTAAGTGGATGCCATGACATAAGGATGGTTGGACGTTGCAAAATTGGGAGATCCGGCATCCTATTCATTCTGAGGCATGGACACATTTTGACATGTCTATCCAGACTTGCTGTTGAAGCCCGCAATGTCAAACTCGGTTGACAAGTGATGGGTTTAATCCATTGCAAACATGAGTAGTAGGTACAATACATGGCCTGTGTGATAGTTGTCACAACTTACCGCCGTGGATGTGTATGAAGCAAACATATACCATGATGTCTTTACTCATTCCTGGTCTTAAGAGCCAGAAATGACATTGATGTATCTTACAACTATTGATAGATGAGTTTGAAGGATTTATGGTATAATGGTGCAAACATATGATGCAGCAAAAAAAACAAAACTTCACCATGCGAGCTACTCTCCTCCGGACCCTCAATGACTTCCCTTGCATATGCTAATTTGTCAGGTGGAGCACTAAAGGAACATATGCGTGTCCGACATGTAACTACAGTACACATTCAAGAAGACTTAAAATTGTTAGAAATTTTTGTTATCTCTGGGCACCGTTGATTTTTGCCAGTACATCATAGATGGAGAAAAAGTACATTTAAGGATAGATTTGATGGCAGAGTCGAACTGGAAAAGCTCCAAATTTTTGAATGGTTATGAAGTGTGGGAGCAACAACAACAGATGGTGCTATTCAAGATTTGGGAAGAAATTTATTAAGAAAACATTGATAAACTGAAGGATGGGAAAAACAAAGTATTTTTTAGGGAGTTACCATACTGGCAAAGTTGCTTCTCCGTCATCATTAGATGTGATGCACATCAAAAAAAAATGTTTGTGATATTTATTGGGTACTTTAAATCTACTTGGATCTGGTTACAAAAGGACACAGTTAAGGCACAGATGAACTTAGAAGATTGAGGGCTACATCCGCAAACTGCATGTGCCGATAGATCAGGAGGGAAAACCACTTGCAGTGATTTTACATTGAACAGAACACAAAGGTTACAGATTTGTGACTTTCTAAGGAACATTAAAAACTCAACGAATATTTATCGAAATGTTGGTGGACTTTACAAATGGAAAGCTCACAAGGTTGAAGAGTCACGACTCTCATGTTTATACAAAGTTGCTGCTTTCACTTCATAACATTGTTCATGCAGATGTGACTGACTCAATTATAGAGTTGAGTGTGTACTTTAAAGATATATGTTCTAGGTTTTGAGGCATGAGCATTTCCTTAAGTTAGAAGCTGATATAGCAGTAACACTATGCAAGTTAGAACAAATTTTCCGTCATCATTTTTCACTATCATGATTCATTTAATATCACATTTAGCTTATGAAGCAGAATGCTGGTCCTATTCAATACTGGTGGATGTATCCTATAGAATGATACTTGAAGTTGAAAGATTATGTGCGCAATAAAGCATGACCGGAAGTTTCAATTGTGAAGGCTATCTTCTAAGGAGACTATTTCGTTATGTTCCATGTACTTGCCTAATATAGTTCACTCGATTTAATCGTACAGAAAGAAATTATGATGGCGCTCCTAATCGCAGTGACGATGTTGATTTCTTGTCAATCTTTAGGCCCCAGGGACGTTTTTTTGAAAGGTAAAGTTAGAATAGTGTGTGCTAAGGAAGAAGTGCAATTGGCACACTGTATATTTTGAAACAGATAGAGGAGATTGATCTTTTTTTGGCTGAACATAGACGAAGACTAGAAACTTGTAGAGGAATAAGGAAGATATTTCAGAAAATGGTTTCACAAAGTTATGTCCAAGAATTAAAGATGCAAATGATCCTCGTTGCACTCAACATATCCAAATTTTGTCATAAACACCATCAAGAATTGCTATGCACATTCAGGCTATGTTGCAAATGGATTTAGGTTTTTCATACAAGAACTACAGATTATACAAAGCAGACTCAACTATGTGGTGTTGTTTGTGATTGTAGATCTTAATAATAAATGTGATGGCTATTATGGACATTCTTAAGGTTGTTGTGGAGATATGTTCTGACCATAACAGACATGTTATATTGTTTGAATGTGACTGGTGGGATGTTTATCTTGAAGGCATGGATTCCAAGTTGACAAATATGGGATCATCAGTCCCAACACCAATCAGAAATTAGGGACAAATGAGTCATTTGCACTTGCCCAACAAGTAGAGCAGGTGTTTTATGTAGATGATAATAGAAGAACAGGATGGATCATTCCTGTCAGAGCACAGCCCCGAGACTATTATAACATGCCAGAATAGGATGAAGTGCCTGAGAATGAAATTGCTGAAGCATATCAAGAAAATTTGATTGATGTTCCTATCAATGGAGAAATATTTGATGTTGACGTAATTGAAGAATTAATGTGAGAGTTGGCGAATATATGGAAACTTAAGTGGGGTTGTAATTATGTTATGTTTTTTTTATTATAATATTTAATGTTTATAGTAACTCTGTCATCTTAATGTAATGTTATATTGTAGAATGTGATGTGTTCGTCCATTTATTTTTTTTTTTTTTTACAGGATGTGAATGTGTGAATGTGTCTCCTTTTGCATATATATCTCTATTTTAAAGAGTGTGAATGTATGGGAAAAAAAAATTCACAAGATGTGTACACATGTAGATATGTTCCTAATATAGGGGAGATGTTGTCAAATTTTATGTGTAAATATATAATTTGTTTATTAATCAATCTTTCAGATATGAGTTTGCACAGT